>QJPP01006228.1:0-21429 GCA_003996215.1 Jaltomata sinuosa
TCCGTGACGACCTATTTAATGGAGCGCGTTGGTTCAAACGGGCAAACGTGGGATTTTTGGATTTCAAACGTGGCCCGAAACGGGAAATAGAGATTTTTCAATTTTTTCGTGTGTTATAGTCCATGAATTTTGTGTGAGATATGCGTCTGGCAATATTTTGGCCAACATTTTTCGTGGGAGTCCGTGACGACCTATTTAATGGCGCGCGTTATTTCGGAGGGGTGAACGTGGGTTTTTTTGATTTCAAACGTGGCCCGAAACGGAAAATAGGGATTTTCCAATTTTTTTGTGTGTTATAGTCCATGGATTTTGTGTGATACGTGCGTCCGGCGATATTTTTGGCCGATGTTTTTCGTGGGCGTCCGTGATGACCTATTTAATGGCGCGCGTTGGTTCGGAGGGGCAAACATGGGCTTTTTGGATTTCAAACGAGGCCCGGAACTGGAAATAAGGATTTGTTTTGTTTTTTTGTGCGTTATAGTCCATGGATTTTGTGTGAGATGTGGGTGAGGTGGTATTTTGGCAAACAAATTTAGGGGGCATCTGTGGCAACCTATTTAATGACGCTCGTTGGTTCGGAGGGGCAAACGTGGGCTTTTTGGATTTCAAACGTTGCCCGAGATGGGATATAGTGATTTTTTCGTGTGTTTTAGTCCATGGATTTTGTGTGAGATGTGCTTCCGGTGGTATTTTGGCCGAAATTTTTCGTGGGCGTCCGTGACGACCTATTTAATGTAGCGCGTTGGTTCGGAGGGGAAAACGTGGGCTTTTTAGGTTTCAAACGTGGCCCGGAACGGGAAATAGGGATTTTTCAATTTTTTCGTGTGTTATAGTCCATGGATTTTGTGTGAGATGTGCGTCCGACGGTATTTTGCCAAAAATTTTCGTGGGCATCCGTGAAGACCTATTTAATGGCACGCGTTAGTTCAAAGGGTCAAACGTGGGCTTTTTGGATTCCAAACGTGGCCCGGACGGGAAATATGGATTTTTCGATTTTTTCGTGTGTTATAGTCAATGGATTTTGTGTGAGATGTGCGTCCGGTGGTATTTTGGCCAAAAATTTTCGTGGGCGTCCGTGACGACCTATTTAATGGCACACGTTGGTTCGGAGGGGCGAACGTGGGGTTTTTGGATTTCAAACGTGGCCCGGAACGGGAAATAGGAATTTTCTAGTTTTTTTGTGTGTTATAGTCCATGGATTTTGTGTGAGATGTGCGTCCGGCGGTATTTTGGCCGAAACTTTTCGTGGGCATCCTTGACGGCTTATTTAATGGCGCGCGTTGGGTCGGAGGGGCAAACATGGGCTTTTTGGATTTCAAACGTGGTCCAGAACGGGAAATAGGGATTTTTTGGTTTTTTCGTGTCTTATAGTCCATAAATTTTGTGTGATATGTGCGTCCGGCGGTATTTTGGCCAAAAGTTTTTGGTTGGCGTCCATGACGACCTATTTAATGGCGCGCGTTGGTTCGGAGGGGAAAACGTGGGCTTTTTGGATTTCAAACGTGGCCCGGAACGGGAAATAGGGATTTTTCAGTTTTTTCGTGTGTTATAGTCCATGGATTTTGTGTGAGATGTGCGTCCGGTGGTATTTTGGCCGAAATTTTTCGTGGGCATCCGTGATGACCTATTTAATGGTGCGCGTTGCTTCAAAGGGGCAATCGTAGGATTTTTGGATTTCAAACGTTGCCCGGAACGGGAAATAGGGATTTTTCGATATTTTCGTGTGTTATAGTCCATGGATTTTGTGTGAGATGTGCGTCCGGTGGTATTTTGGCTGAAATTTTTTGTGGGCATCCGTGACGACCTATTTAATGGCGCGCGTTGTTCGGATGAGAAAACGTGGGCTTTTTGGATTTCAAACGTGCCCTGAAACGGGAAATAGGGATTTTTCAGTTTTTTCGTGTGTTATAGTCCATGGATTTTGTGTGAGATGAGCGTCGGGCGGTATTTTTGCCGAAATTTTTTGGGGGCGTCCATGATGACCTATATAATGGCACGCGTTAGTTCGGAGGGGCAAACGTGGGCTTTTTGGATTTCAAACGTGGCCCAGAACGGGAAATAGGGATTTTTTGGTTTTTTTGTGTGTTATAGTCCATGGATTTGTATGATATGTGCATCCGGCGGTATTTTTGGCTGATGTTTTTCGTGGGCGTCCGTGATGACCTATTTAATGGCGCGCGTTGGTTCGGAGTGGCAAACGTGGTCTTTTTGGATTTCAAACGAGGCCCGGAACTGGAAATAGGGATTTTTTTGTTTTTTCGTGTGTTATAGTCCATGGATTTTGTGTGAGATGTGGGTCAGGCGATATTTTGGCAAAAAAATTTCGGGGGCATCCGTGACGACCTATTTAATGGCGCGCGTTGGTTCGGAGGGGCAAACGTGGGATTTTTGGATTTCAAACGTTGCCCGAGACGGTAAATAGTGATTTTTTCATGTGTTATTGTCCATGGATTTTGTGTGAGATGTGCGTCCGGTGGTATTTTGCCGAAATTTTTTGTGGGCATCCGTGTTGACCTATTTAATGGAGCACGTTGGTTTGGTGTGGAAAACGTGGGCTTTTTTGATTTCAAGCGTGGCTCGGAACGGGAAATAGGGATTTTTCAGTTTTTTCGTGTGTTATAGTCCATGGATTTTGTGTGAGATGTGCGTCCGGCGGTATGTCACGACCCAATTTCTCGGTCATGATGGCACCTACAACCCCCATTAGGTGAACCAATCCCCGTAGCCCAGAACAGCTAATAATGGGCTACTATCTAACAAATAAGAGACCAAGATGAAGAGAACAGATAAAAGGACTATAAATACATACATATGCGGAAACTAAACCAAACCCCAAGACCTGGTATCATAGTATAGAGCCAACTACATACATGGAGTGCAAATAAACCAAAACTATATATACAGATGTCTCTGAATAGTAATAGAGTACATGAAGAAAAAGATAAACTAAAGCTAAGCTCCGATCGCCAAGAGCTCACCCTCAGCCTGAAGTAGTCCCCAACAGATCTCCAAGCATGAATCACAGCGATCTAACGGCGATGGCCCACGCTAGGATCTGCACCCAAAGATGCAGGGGGTAGGGGTGAGCACCAAATGCGAAGCATAAGGTACGCAGTAGGTATCATAGGCCGACTGGGCACATATAAGATAAAAGCGTAGTAATAGACAGAATAGAAGCAAGTAGTCACAGAAATCAATGAAAGGTACACAGGAACTAGCCAAGAGGGAAATCAACAGAACCACATGTGAGGCCAGTAAGCAGAATATACACACCATAGGCACAGGTGAAAGTAAGAAATAACGCACCTGGGGTCTTTGCAATAACAGTGTATACATAATAAGTTTACGAAATGGACGATATACCGGTAACCTCAAGTGTAAGAAGAAGAGAGAAAGAGTAATAATAGGCATGCTCAGAGACATGAATCAAGCCCAACTAATCATATCAATCTCACACCTAGCAACTAACAGTCTAGCAGTAACCAATTTCATAATTAACCGTAACAGGGAACAATTCTACAAGTAAATAGAAAGAGTCTACCTACAGCCTCTCGGCCGCCCATACAACCGAGGAACACAAACAAGTGAAAACAAACCCTCCGGCATCCCATACTACCGGAGCGTACAATCAGCAAACAACAAACAACAAACAAAGGTGGAACCTCGAACCATGAATGATATGATGCATGAAGATCTCAAGTGCCATGGTATCTCTGTATGTACCTCCTCCGGCGCCGATCCGGCCCAGCAGGTAGGTTCCATGGAAGGACTCTGCCCGTATACCTCTACTCCACCGTATACCCCTCCTCCGGCACACGCAGCCCGTAGCCCCTGGCCCGGATGGCAAGGTCCATGGAGGTCCCAGACCCCATACTAAAACTCAGTATCAGAACATGTTGTCCGGAAGCAAGTTCGGTATCAGGATGGAGATCCAGTCTCGAATATGCAATGCCCAGACCATGTCCAGGACTAAAGTAGTAGGAAAATGTCTCAAAAACCCCTCCAAGGGTGCCCGGGGATAACCGGGTCTAAACAGTAAAAAGCCATCTCAGGTGCTCGGTCCGACCGAGGCTAAAATCATCTCAAGTAGCAAGAAAACTCAACTAGCACCCCGGCCCTGCCGAGTCTAGCGTGAATTGTAAAACTGGTGATTTAAAACATAACTTTACTTTCTTTTACCCAAGAATACTCACAAGTCAAATCAAACCATTTCCAAATCATTTCCATAAAAAATGGGCCCCCCGGGCCATGCAAGGTTTAGAAAATAGTGTCAGTAGGCCCGAAGCCAAAACCACTGTAAAACATCGATAAAACCTCTTTATATGCATGGAAATGATATGATCACACACAACAATAGCTGCCCAACAGCTTACAATCAACCTACCGACCCTGCACAGGCTCACAGCTACTCAGCAAGCATAACCAGCCTAGAAGGATAATTCTATGCCCGGGACTCGCGGACATCCCCAAAATCCCACCTTCTATGTTCCAGAGTCAACAAGGTCTCACAGGACCACAAGGGTAAATAAAATATATCGGCAAAATACTACAAGCAACGGAGGAACAAAAGTAGGCGGACATGAATAAAGCGGCCAAGGTCTGTGGTACCAACCTAATAAACCAACCCAAGGATGCCCATTAATACAATTTTATTCTATATATGCGGAGTCTAGGGAAATTAAACCGTAACCTACCTGTCGTCCGACGACAAGCTGCTAGAACAATGATGTCCAAGCTCGAACCACTCCAAGAAAATCCATAACTAAATCGGAATCGGATTTGGGATGGAATAACTCGACGTAGATAATTGATTTTCTTTATGTGACAAGATATAGCGTCAAATGATTTTTCCCGTAAGGCTCTTCCTTAACGTGAATTAGGATGGTAAGTAACAACAATATTTGAGTAATTTGGCAAGAAACATCAAATATAAATTGATGGGTATTCTGCTGAGCTCAATGTGCACATATATAAGTGCTGCCTACTGCACACATGGTGTATACTCCATCCACTTCCGCGTGGAAGTGGAGGTGTCAAACACCCAAAACAAAAACCCTTATCTCATTATTTATATATTCGGGTATTGCATAAATTCGTGGTAAAATAAATATAATATTTTAAATATACCATAATTCATAGAAAATTATTTCAAACAAAACCTACTATATTATAATAATATTTTTTAACATAATTAAATTTACTATCTCCGTTAAAATATTACGGTGTATGAAAACCTTATAAAATAAATACATATACAATTATATCATAACAAAATATTTTTCATAAACCTTTAAAATATTTTGAAATGGCAATAATAATATAATTTTTACCAAATTCAACTTTTAAATAAAATATTTTCAAATACACGCACGATGCTAATAAAATTCTCTCGGGATCCTCCCTTATGTTTTTATTCACTGTTTCGGAACTGAAATGGCGTTTTAAAACGTGAAGTCGAGGCTTAAATCGAGTTTAACCCGACCCGGTTCGCGACCCGGTTCGCAACCCGTTTTCTGCCAGACAGTCCGCGGTAAAACTGTCATAACTTTTTACTCCGAGATTAGTTGGACGTGAGGTTTTGTGCGTTGGAAACTAGACTCGTAGACCTTCGATTTGGTATTTCGGGGGACTTCTAACTCTTTATATATTGAGAGAAAAGCCCTGAGACATTTGACCCAAAGTTCAGAAAATTTGTTAAAGAACTTCCGATAACTCTTGCCGATTTGCTTGACTTCGAAACTCATAATGCGACCAAACAAATGGCCCCGACACCGAAATACCGGTCTTGACGAGCCTTAAGCGACTTGGGTCCGCTACAACAAGCTCTAATGGTTCAAGGAAAACGTATATGTGGAAATGACCGAAAGGGTCATTACATCATCCACTACTAAAAGGGACTTTCGTCCTCGAAAGTCAAGGTCAAGGGGGTACCTGAAGGCTCAAACAGATGCGGATACTGGGCCCGCATATCTCTCTCGGTATCCCAGGTAGCCTCCTCGACTGGATGGTGCCTCCACTGAACCTTAACAACCGGGATCTCTCGAGACCTCAATCTCCTGACATCTCTGGCCAAAATAGTTGCCGGCTCCTCAACAAAGGCTAAATCCTCACCCAACTGAACTGAATCCCACTGCAACACATGAGACTCATATGGTACATACCGACGCAGCATCGAAACATGAAATACAGGATGTATAGCTGAAAACATCGGAGACAAGGCTAGCTGATAGGCAACGCTACCAACCCTCTGAAGAATCTCAAACGGCCCAATGTACCTGGGGCTAAGCTTGCCCCGCCTACCAAATCTCATCATGCCCTTCATGGGCGATACACGGAGAAACAACAAGTCACCGACACTAAACTCCAAGGAACGAAGCCTACGATCAGCATAACTCTTCTTCCTGCTCTGAGCTGCCCAAAGTCTGTCCTGAATCACTCGGACTCGGTCTAAGGAATCTCGAAGCAAATCTGTGCTCTGTGGCCCAGCACTAAAACCATCAAACCAACCTACCGGTGATCTGCAACGCCTGCCATACAAAGCCTCAAAAGGTGCCATGCCGATACTCGAATGGAAGCTATTATTATAAGCAAACTCTGCCAAGGGAACAAACTGATCCCAAGAACCTCCAAAGTCCAGAACACAGGCTCGAAGCATGTCCTCCAAAATTTGAATGGTCCTCTCGGACTGGCCATCTGTTTGAGGGTGAAAAGCGGTACTAAGATGAACCTCTGTACCCAAATCTCGCTGAATAGCCCTCCAGAACTGAGATGTAAACTGAGTGTCGCGGTCTGAAATGATAGAAGCTGGGACCCCATGCAATCGAATGATCTCACGAAGGTAGATCTGAGCTAACCTCTATGCGCCATAAGAAGTTTGAACCGGCAAGAAATGTGTTGACTTAGTCAACCTATCAACAATCACCCATATGGAATCAAACCCATGAGAAGTACGAGGAAAACCAACAACAAAGTCCATAGTAATCCCTTCCCACTTCTACTCAGGAATGGGAAGTCGCTGCATCAAACCACCAGGTCTCATGTGCTCGGACTTAACCTACTGACAGTTCAAGCACCGAGACACAAAATCCGCTATATCCCGCTTCATACCACTCCACCAGTAAAGCTGCCTCAAGTCTCTATACATCATTGTTGTGCCAGGGTGAATGGAGTATCTAGTACAATGTGCCTCGTAAAGTATCAACTGAATCAAATCACTAATCCTCGGAACACATAGGCGACTATCAAACCTCAGAACCCCATCTGAATTTAGAGTAGCCCGACTGGTCTCACCCTGAACAACCCGATCACGAAGGTCACACAACTGCTGATCCTCAAACTGACGGCTCTGAATCTGATCAATCAAGGTAGAACGAACCTCAATGCTGGCGAGGACTCTGCTAGGATCCGACAAGTCAAGCCTAACCAGACGGTTAGCCAAGGACTGGATGTCCAAGGCCAACGGCCGCTCTGAAACTGAAAGAGAAGCTAGGCTACCCATACTCACTGCCTTCCAGCTCAAGGCATCCGCTACCACGTTTGCCTTGCCCGGATGATACAGAATAGTGAAGTCATAGTCCTTCAGTAACTCGACCCATCTCCTCTGTCTCGAGTTCAACTCCCGCTGACTCGTGATATACTGAAGACTACGGTGATCGGTGAAGATATCACAGTGAACCCCATATAGGTAATGCCTCCAGATCTTGAGCGCGAAAACTACCGCCGCCAACTCTAAGTCATGAGTGGGGTAGTTGCGCTCGTGAAACTTCAGCTGCCTCGACGCATATGCTATTACTCGACCCTGCTGCATCAACACACAACCAAGACCAACCCCAGAAGCATCATAATACACGGAGAAGCTCTGACCCTCAACCGGCAAAGTCAAAACTGGAGCTGAAGTCAATAAGGCCTTAAGCCTCTGGAAGCTATCCTCACACTGATCCGACCACTGAAATGGGATATCCTTCCTAGTCAGCATAGTCAAGGGTGCTGCTATGGAAGAAAATCCCTCAACGAACCGTCTGTAGTAACCTGCTAACCCAATAAAGCTGCGAACCTCAGTAACAGTCGTAGGTCTAGGCCACTCACAAACCGCTGAAATCTTTCCCGGATCAACCCTAATCCCATCCTTAGACACCACGTGCCCTAGGAATGCAACTGACTCAAGCCAAAACTCACACTTTGAGAACTTGGCATAAAGCCGATGATCTCTCAGAGTCTGGAGTATAACCCTCAAGTGCTGCTCATGCTCATCTCTACTACGCGAGTATACCAAGATGTCGTCTATAAAAACTATCACAAATGAGTCCAAATACGGGCCAAGAACCCTGTGCATCAAGTTCATAAAGGCTGCGGGGGCATTAGTCAACCCAAAAGACATCACCAGGAACTCATAATGGCCATAACATGTCCTGAATGCTGTCTTAGGGATGTCCTCCGCCCTAATCCTCAACTGATGGTAGCCGGACCTCAAATCAATCTTCAAAAACACAACTGAACCCTGAAGCTGGTCAAACAAATCATCAATCCTCAGCATCGGATACCTATTCTTCACAGTCACCCTATTCAGCTGCCGATAATCAATACACATGCGCATCGACCCATCCATCTTCTTCACAAAGAGAACAGGAGCACCCTACGGTGACACACTAGGTCTAATAAACCCCTTAGCTAACAGATCCTGGAGCTGCTCCTTAAGCTCCCTCAACTCAGCAGGAGCCATACGGTAAGGAGAAATAGAAATGGGCCTAGTGCCCGGCTCCAACTCAATAGCAAAATCAATATCCCTCTTAGGTGGAAGGCCTGGTAGGTCGGTAGGAAACACATCGAGGAAGTCTCTAACCACAGGTATAGACTCAGGAGAAGTGGGGTCAGCACTAACATCTCGGACATATGCTAGATAAGCTAAACACCCATGGGAAATCAACTTCCTAGCTCGAAGACAAGAGATGATCCCAGATGGTGCATGGCTAACAGAACCCTGCCACACAACCGGGGATACACTGGGCACAGCTATGGTAATGGTCTTGGCATAACAATCTAAAACCACACGGTGAGGGGATAACCAGTCCATGCCTAGTATCACATCAAAATCTAGCATATCAAGAATCATCAAATCACCCCAAGTCTCTGAATCACCAACAAATAACATACAGGATCTCACAATCCGATCCACTACTAAAAAATCTCCTACTGGGGTCGAAACAGAAACATGAACAGATAATGGCTCACTAGCCAACCCCAAACAAAGCACAAAGTAGGCAGATACATATGAACAAGTGGATCCAGGATCAAATAAAGCCATAGCAGACTGATGGCACACAAAAATCGTACCTGTAATCACAACATCTGAGGCCTCTGCCTCTGGTCTCCTAGGGACCGCGTAAAACTGACGACGACCTCCACCTGCCCGACCGCCATCCCTACCACCTGTTCTGCCGCGAGGTGCACCACCTCTACTCTGACGACCACCCCCTCTAGCTGGGGGCTGAACTACTCGTAAAGGCTCGGCCAACTGAACTGTACCCTTCTGAGGGCAATCTCTAGCAAAATGACCTATCGCGCCACAAGTAAAATAAGCCCCTGACAGTCTACTCTGTTGAGATGAACCAGCAAATCCCGTTTGACCACCACAACCTGATTCCCCAGAAACTGTACCCCTCGAAGACTGGCCGCTATAGCCCTGATGGCTGCTCTGACCCTGCTCGAACTGGGTACTACCGAAAGTCTGAAGGGAAGCCTGAACCGGTCGGCTGGACTGACCCTGGTACTGCTGTGGCTGATACCTCCGGCACCACTGGCCAGGACCTCTACCACCATATCTGGAACCACTATAAACACCCTGATGTCGAGGCCTCTTATCTCTGGACCCCTGATCATGTCGCTGTAAGTCCTCCACAGTGCGGGCATAGTCTACAATAGCCTGGAAAGACCGACCACTGGCAATTAATATCTTAGTTGGATGCCTGATCTCTGGCCTCAAACCCCATACAAATCTGCGAATCCTATCAGCCTCGGTAGGAATGATCATAGCTCCGAATAGTGCTAGCTGATGGAAGCGGGTCTCATACTCCGAAATAGTCGTAGATCCCTGCACAAGGTGAGTAACCTGCTCCCTGCGACACTCCCGATCACTCTGGGGTGGGAACTTGGCCATAAAGGCCTCATAAAACTCAGACCAGGTCAAAGGAGATGACGACGGTGGTCTACAAGAAACCTGGGCCCTCCACCATAACTTTGCTGGGCCCCCCAACTGATAGGTAGTATAACCAACCCCGTGAGTCTCCAACAAACCCAAATGATGCAACATCTACTCACAGGTAGTAATAAAGTCATGTGGATCCTATCCAGAAGTACCAGCAAACCTCGGAGGTGCTAACCTCAAGAACCTACCCAACGCCTTCTGCTCTGACTCTGTCATAGCTTGGCGAGGAGCAAGAGGCTGTGCAACGGATGGAACCGGAATGACCTCCGCACGGGGAGCCATAGTAGCAGGCTGTGCTCCTGAGCTTTGTGCACCCAGGGCTGCCCCCTGAGCGTATGTCTGCGCTACCTCAGAAGGCCTCTCTCCAATCACACCCAAAAGTTGTAATAGTAATCCCCGAATATCTGGAGACTGAGCTGCGGCTGAAGCTGGCACAGAAGTGGGCGCTGGAGCTGGTACTGGAGCTGGCGCTTGAGCTGGTGGTACCTGGGCTGCCCCCTGATCCATATGTCTCTCGGGCTCTATCTCCACTCTAGCAGCCCTAGCAGGTGCCACTGATCGAGGGCGTCCTCGACCCTTAGCTGGAGTGGGAGGCTCATCTCCGCGTGATGTCGATGATCTCGTACGAACCATCTTCGAAAGGATGAAGTAGAATAAATGAGATTTCCAGAAACTTCAAGGGTTCCACGCACGATACAGAAGCAATGAAAGAGTCAATTTCCTAAAATGTCACTGTAGCCTCCCAAAGATTGAGTACGGACATCTCCGCCCCGATCCGCAGGACTCTACTAGACATTGGCTCCTATACCGATGACACCGGTGAACCTAAAGCTCTGATACCAAGTTGTCACGACCCAATTTCTCGGTCATGATGGCACCTACAACCCCCGGTAGGTGAACCAATCCCCGTAGCCCAGAACAGCTAATAATGGGCTACTATCTATCAAATAAGAGAACAAGATGAAGAGAACAGATAAAAGGACTATAAATACATACATATGCGGAAACTAAACCAAACCCCAAGACCTGGTATCATAGTATAGAGCCAACTACATACATGGAGTGCAAATAAACCAAAACTATATATACAGATGTCTCTGAATGGTAATAGAGTACATGAAGCAAAAGATAAACTAAAGCTAAGCTCCGATCGCTAAGAGCTCACCCTCAGTCTGAAGTAGTCCCCAACAGATCTCCAGGCACGAATCACAGCGATGGCCCACGCTAGGATCTGCACCCAAAGATGCAGGGGGTAGGGGTGAGCACCAAATGCGAAGCATAAGGTACCCAGTAGGTATCATAGGCCGACTGGGCACATATAAGATAAAAGCGCAGTAATAGAAAGAATAGAAGCAAGCAGTCACAGAAATCAACGAAAGGTACACAGGAACTAGCCCAGAGGGAAATCATCAGAACCACATATGAGGCTAGTAAACAGAATATACACACCAAAGGCACAGGTGAAAGTAAGAAATAACGCACCTGGGGTCCTTGCAATAACAGTGTATATAAAATAAGTTTACGAAATGGACGGTATACCGGTAACCTCAAGTGTAAGAAGAAGAGAGAAAGAGTAATAATAGGCATGCTCAGAGACATGAATCAAGCCCAACTAATCATATCAATCTCACACCCAGCAACTAACAATCTAGCAGTAACCAATTTCATAATTAACCGTAACAGGGAATAATTCTACAAGTAAATAGAAAGAGTCTACCTACAGTCCCCCGGCCGCCCATACAACCGAGGAACACAAACAAGTGAAAACAAACCCTCCGGTATCCCATACTACCGGAGCGTACAATCAACAAACAACAAACAAGGGTGGAGCCTCAAACAATGAATGATATGATGCATGAAGATCTCAAGTGCCATGGTATCTCGGTATGTACCTCCTCCGGCGCCGATCCGGCCCAGCAGGTAGGTTCCATGGAAGGACTCTGCCCGTATACCTCTACTCCACCGTATACCCCTCCTCCGGCACACGCAGCCCGTAGCCCCTGGCCCGGATGGCAAGGTCCATGGAGGTCCCAGACCCCATACTAAAACTCAGTATCAGAACATGTCGTCCGGAAGCAAGTCCGGTATCAGGATGGAGACCCATTCTCGAATATGCAATGCCCAGACCCTGTCCAGGACTAAAGTAGTAGGAAAATGTCTCAAAAACCCCTCCAAGGGTGCCCGGGGATAACCGGGTCTAAACAGTAAAAAGCCATCTCAGGTGCTCGGTCCGACCGAGGCTAAAATCATCTCAAGTAGTAAGAAAACTCAACTAGCACCCCGGCCCTGCCGAGTCTAGCGTAGTAGTAAAACTGGTGTTTTAAAACATAATTTTACTTTCTTTTACCCAAGAATACTCACAAGTCAAATCAAACCATTTCCAAGTCATTTCCATAAAAAACGGACCCCCCGGGCCATGCAAGGTTTGGAAAATAGTGCCAGTAGGCCCGAAGCCAAAACCACAGTAAAACATGGATAAAACCTCTTTATATGCATGAAAATGGTATGATCACACACAACAGCTGCCCCGCAGCTCACAATCAACCTATCGACCCTGCACAGGCCCACAGCTACTCAGCAAGCATAACCAGCCTAGAAGGATAATTCTATGCTCGGGACTCGCGGACATTCCCCAAAATCCCACCTTCTATGTTCCAGAGTCAACAAGGCCTCACAGGACCACAAGGGTAAATTAAATATATCGGCAAATACTACAAGCAACGGAGAAATAAAAGAAGGCGGACATGAATAAAGCGGTCGAGGTCTGTGGTACCAACCTAATAAACCAACCCAAGGATGCCCATTAATACAATTTTATTCTATATATGCGGAGTCTAGGGAAATTAAACCGTAACCTACCTGTCGTCCGACGACAAGCTGCTAGAACAACGATGTCCAAGCTCAAACCACTCCAAGAAAATCCACAACTAAATCGGAATCGGATTTGGGATGGAATAACTCGATGTAGATAATTGATTTTCTTTAGGTGACAAGATATAGCGTCAAATGATTTTTCCCGTAAGGCTCTTCCTTAACGTGAATTAGGATGGTAAGTAACAACAATATTTGAGTAATTTGGCAAGAAACATCAATTATAAATTGATGGGTATTCTGCTGAGCCTGATGTGCACATATATAAGTGCTTCCTACTGCACACATGGTGTACACTCCCTCCACTTCCACGTGGAAGTGGAGGTGTCAAACACCCAAAACAAAAACCCTTATCTCATTACTTATATATTCGGGTATTGCATAAATTCGTGGTAAAATAAATATAATATTTTAAATATACCATAATTCATAGAAAATTATTTCAAACAAAACCTAATATATTATAATAATAATTTTTAAAATAATTAAATTTACTATCTCCGTTAAAATATTATGGTGTATGAAAACCTTATAAAATAAATACATATACAATTATATCGTAAAAAAATATTTTTCATAAACCTTTAAAATATTTTGAAAAGGCAATAATAATATAATTTTTACCAAATTCAACTTTTAAATAAAATATTTTCAAATATACGCAGGATGCTAATAAAATTCTCTCGGGATACTCCCTTATGTTTTATCACTGTTTCAGAACTGAAATGGCGTTTTAAAATGTGAAGTCGAGGCTTAAATCGAGTTTAACCCGACCCGGTTCGCGACCCAGTTCGCAATCCATTTTCTGCCAGACAGTCCGCGGTAAAACAGTCATAACTTTTTACTCCGAGATCAGTTGGACGTGAGGTTTTGTGCGTTGGAAACTAGACTCGTAGACCTTCGATTTGGTATTTCGGGGGACTTCTAAATCTTTATATATTGAGAGAAATGCCCTGAGACATTTGACCCAAAGTTCAGAAAATTTGTTAAAGAACTTCCGATAACTCTTGCCGATTTGCTTGACTTCGAAACTCATAATGCGACCAAACAAATGGCCCCGACACCAAAATACCGGTCTTGACGAGCCTTAAGCGACTTGGGTCTGCTACAACAAGCTCTAACGGATCAAGTAAAACGTATATGTGGAAATGATCGAAAGGGTCATTACACGGTATTTTGCCAAAAATTTTCGTGGGCGTCCGTGAAGACCTATTTAATGGCGCGCGTTGGTTCAAAGCGGTAAACATGGGATTTTTGGATTTCAAACGTGGCCCGGAACGGGAAATAGGGACTTTTTGATTTTTTCGTGTGTTATAGTTCATGGATTTTGTGTGAGATGTGTGTCCGGCGGTATTTTGGCCAAAATATTTCGTGGGCATCCGTTACGACCTATTTAATGGCACGCGTTGGTTCGTAGGGGCGAACATGGGCTTTTTGGATTTCAAACGTGGCCCGGAATGGGAAATAGGTATTTTCCAGTTTTTTGTGTGTTATAGTCCATGGATTTTGTGTGAGATGTGCGTCCGGCGGTAATTTGGCCTAAATTTTTCGTGGGCGTCTGTGACGGCCTATTTAATGGCACGCGTTAGTTCGGAGGGGCAAACGTGGGCCTTTTGGATTTCAAACGACGCCCGAAATGGGAAATAGGGATTTTTCAGTTTCTTCGTGTGTTATAGTACATGGATTTTGTGTGAGATGTGCATCCGGCGGTATTTTGGCCAAAATTTTTCGTGGACGTCCGTGACGACCTTTTTAATGGAGCGCATTGGTTCGGAGTGGGAAACGTGGGCTTTTTGGATTTCAATCGAGGCCCGAAATGGGAAATAGGGATTTTTCGGTTTTTTCGTGTGTTATAGTCCATGGATTTTGTGTGAGATGTGCGTCCGGTGGTATTTTGGCCGAACTTTTTTGTGGGCGTCTGTGACGGCCTATTTAATGGCACGCGTTGGTTCTGAGGGGCAAACGTGGGCTTTTTGGATTTCAATCGAGGCCCGAAATGGGAAATAAAGATTTTTTTGTTTTTTCGTGTGTTATAGTCCATGGATTTTGTGTGAGATGTGCGTCCGGTGGTATTTTGGCCGAAATTTTTTCGTGGGCGTCCGTGACGACCTATTTAATGGCGCGCGTTGGTTCAAATGGGCAAATGTAGGCTTTTTGGATTTCAAACGTGGCCCGGAACGCGAAATAGAGATTTTTCAATTTTTTCGTTTGTTATAATCAATGGATTTGTGTGAGATGTGCGTCTTGCAATATTTTGGCCAAAATTTTTCATGGGAGTCCGTGACGACCTATTTAATGGCGCGCGTTGGTTCGGAGGGGCGAACGTGAGCTTTTTTGATTTCAAACGTAGCCCGGAACGGAAAATAGGGATTTTCCAATTTTTTTGTGTGTTATAGTACATGGATTTTGTGTGATATGTGCGTCCGGCGGTATTTTTGGCCGCTGTTTTTCGTGGGCGTCCGTGACGACCTATTTAATGGCGCGCATTGGTTCGGAGGGGCAAACATGGGCTTTTTGGATTTCAAACGAGGCCCGGAACTGGAAATAAGGATTTGTTTTGTTTTTTTGTGTGTTATAGTCCATGGATGTTGTGTGAGATGTGGGTCAGGCGGTATTTTAGCAAACAAATTTAGGGGGCATCTGTGGCGACCTATTTAATGGCGCTCGTTGGTTCGGAGGGACAAACGTGGGCTTTTTGGATTTCAAACGTTGCCCGAGACGGGATATAGTGATTTTTTCGTGTGTTATAGTCCATGGATTTTGTGTGAGATGTGCTTCCGGTGGTATGTTGGCCGAACTTTTTCGTGGGCGTCCGTGACGACCTATTTAATGTAGAGCGTTGGTTCGGAGGGGAAAACGTGGGCTTTTTGGGTTTCAAACGTGGCCCGGAACGGGAAATAGGGATCTTTCAATTTTTTGTGTGTTATAGTCCATGGATTTTGTGTGAGATGTGCGTCCGGCGGTATTTTGCCAAAAAATTTTGTGGGCATCCGTGAAGACCTATTTTATGGCGCGCATTAGTTCAAAGGGGCAAACGTGGGATTTTTGGATTTCAAACGTGGCCCGGAACGGGAAATAAGGATTTTTCGATTTTTTCGTGTGTTATAGTCCATGGATTTTGTGTAAGATGTGCGTCCGGTGGTATTTTGGCCAAAAATTTTCATGGGCGTCCGTGACGACCTATTTAATGGCACACGTTGGTTCGGAGGGGCGAACGTGAGCTTTTTGGATTTCAAACGTGGCCCGGAACGGGAAATAAGAATTTTCTAGTTTTTTTGTGTGTTATAGTCCATGGATTTTGTGTAAGATGTGGCGTCCGACGGTATTTTGGCCGAAATTTTTGGTGGGAGTCCGTGACTGCCTATTTAATGGCGCGCGTTGGGTCGGAAGGGCAAACATGGGCTTTTTGGATTTCAAACGTGGTCCGGAACGGGAAATAGGGATTTTTTGGTTTTTTCGTGTCTTATAGTCCATAAATTTTGTGTGATATGTGCGTCCGGCGGTATTTTGGCCGAAATTTTTCGTTGGCGTCCATGACGACCTATTTAATGGCGCGCGTTGGTTCGGAGGGGAAAACGTGGGCTTTTTAGATTTCAAACGTGGCCCGGAATGGGAAATAGGGATTTTTCAGTTTTTTCGTGTGTTATAGTCCATGGATTTTGTGTGAGATGTGCGTCCGATGGTATTTTGGCCAAACTTTTTCGTGGGCATCCGTGACGACCTATTTAATGGCGCGCGTTGATTCAAAGGGGCAATCGTGGGATTTTTGGATTTCAAACGTTGCCCGAAACGGGAAATAGGGATTTTCCAATTTTTTCGTGTGTTATAGTCCATGGATTTTGTGTAAGATGTGCGTCCGGCGGTATTTTGGATGAAATTTTTCGTGGGCGTCCGTGACGACCTATTTAATGGCGCGCGTGTTTCGGATGAGAAAACGTGGGCTTTTTGGATTTCAAACGTGCCCTGGAACGGGAAATAGAGATTTTTCGGTTTTTTCGTGTGTTATAGTCCATGGATTTTGTGTGAGATGAGCGTCGGGCGGTATTTCTGCCGAAATTTTTTGGGGGTGTCCGTGATGACCTATATAATGGCGCGCGTTGCTTCGGAGGGGCAAACGTGGGCTTTTTGGATTTCAAACGTGGCCCGGAACGGGAAATAGGGATTTTTTGGTTTTTTTGTGTGTTATAGTCCATGGATTTGTATGATATGTGCATCCGGCGGTATTTTTGGCCGAAGTTTTTCGTGGGCATCCGTGACGACCTATTTAATGGCGCGCGTTGGTTCGGAGTGGCAAACGTGGGCTTTTTGGATTTCAAACGTGGCCCGGAACGGGAAATAGGGACTTTTCGATTTTTTCGTGTGTTATAGTCCATGGATTTTGTGTGAGATGTGCGTCGTGCGGTATTTTGGCCAAAATATTTCGTGGGCGTCCATTACGACCTATTTAATAGCACGCGTTGGTTCGGAGGGGCGAACATGGGCTTTTTGGATTTCAAACGTGGCCCGGAACGGGAAATAGGTATTTTCCAGTTTTTTTCTGTGTTATAGTCCATTGATTTTGTGTGAGATGTGCGTCCGGTGGTAATTTGGCCTAAATTTTTTGTGGGCATCTTTGACGGCCTATTTAATGGCATGCGTTGGTTCGGAGGAAAAAACGTGGGCTTTTTGGATTTCAAACGACGCCCGAAATGGGAAATATGGATTTTTCAGTTTTTTCGTGTGTTATAGTACATAGATTTTGTGTGAGATGTGCGTCGGGCGGTATTTTGGCCAAAATTTTTCGTGAGCGTCCGTGACGACCTTTTTAATGGAGCGCATTAGTTCAGAGTGGGAAACGTGGGCTTTTTGGATTTCAATGGAGGCCCGAAACGGGAAATAGGGATTTTTCGGTTTTTTCGTGTGTGTCCATGGATTTTGTGTGAGATGTGCGTCCAGTGGTATTTTGGCCTAAATTTTTCGTGGGCGTCTGTGACGGCCTATTTAATGGCACGCGTTGGTTCGGAGGGGCAAACGTGGGCTTTTTGGATTTCAATCGAGGCCCGAAACGGGATATAGGGATTTTATGGTTTTTTCGTGTGTTATAGTCCATGGATTTTGTGTGAGATGTGCGTCCGGCGGTATTTTGGCCGAAATTTTTTCGTGGTCGTCCGTGACGACCTATTTAATGGCGCACGTTGGTTCAAACGGGCAAATGTGGGCTTTTTGGATATCAAACGTGGCCCGGAACGGGAAATAGAGATTTTTCAATTTTTTCGTGTGTTATAGTCCATGATTTTTGTGTGAGATGTGCGTCTGGCAATATTTTGGCCAAAAGTTTTCGTGGGAGTCCGTGACGACCTATTTAATTGCGCGCGTTGGTTCGGAGGGGCGAACGTGGGCTTTTTTGATTTCAAATGTGGCCCGGAACGGAAAATAGGGATTTTCCAGTTTTTTTGTGTGTTATAGTCCATGGATTTTGTGTGATATGTGCGTCCGGCGGTAGTTTTGGCCGATGTTTTTCGTGGGCGTCCGTGACGACCTATTTGTAATGACCCTTCCGGTCATTTCCTGGTCTGAGTTTTATGAGGCCTTTATGGCCAAGTTCCTACCCCAGAGTGATCGGGAGCGTCGGAGGGAGCAGTTTACTCACCTTGTACAGGGGTCTACGACTATCTCGGAGTATGAGACCCGTTTTCATCAGCTAGCACCGTTCGGAGCTATGATCATTCCTACCGAGGTAGATAGGATTCGCAGATTTGTATGGGGTTTGAGGCCATAGATCAGGCAGCCAGCTGAGATATTGATTGCCAGTGGTCGGTCATTCCAGGCCATTGTAGACTACCCCCACACTGTGGAGGACTTACAGCGACATGATCAGGGGTCCAGAGATAAGAGGCCTCGACATCAGGGTGTCTATAGTGGTTCTAGATAAGGCGGTAGAGGTCCTGGCCAGTGGAGCCAGAGTTATCAGCCACAGCAGTACCAGGGTCAGTCCATCCGACCGGTTCAGGCTTCCCTTCAGACTTTCGGTAGTACCCAGTTCGAGCAGGGTCAGAGCAGCCATCAGGGCTATAGCGACCAGTCTTCGAGGGGTACAGTTTCTGGGGCATCAGGTCGTGATGGTCATTCGGGATTTGCGGGTTCATCTCGACTGAGTAGGCCGTCAGGGGCTTGTTTTACTTGTGGTGCGATAGGTCACTTTGCTAGAGATTTCCCTCAGCAGGGTACATCCCAGTTGGCCGAGCCTTTACGGGTAGTTCAGCCCCCGGCTAAAGGGGGTGGTCGTCAGAGTAGAGGTGGTGTGCCACGGGGCAGAGCAGGTGGTAGGGATTGCGGTCGGGCAGGTGGAGGTCGTCGTCAGTTTTACGCGGTCCCTAGGAGACCAGAGGCAGAGGCCTCAGATGCTGTGATTACAGGTACGATTTCTGTGTGCCATCAGTCTGCTATGGCTTTATTTGATCCTGGATCCTCTTGTTCATATTTATCTGCCTACTTTGTGCCTTGTTTGGGGTTTGCTAGTTGATAACGCCCAAACTACACCTCTAATTAAAGAAGCATAAGCGGTCGTAGTCAAATATAGAACCCAACTAGGTTGGGGTCGAATCCCACAGAAAATATGGTGAAGATTAAGCCTTTAGTGAAGTATTTGACTAGTCATCAATAATTTCTGGTAAATAAAGGGGGGGGGGGGGTTTGTGTGTAAACAAAGCGTAAACAAAACGAACAATTAACGTATGAATGATAATCAATAGGAGAGATAACTAGGGAAGTGTTTACCATGGCGTTGGTAACAATGTCGATTCTAGGCTTAACCGGGTTCTTTCTATATGTGTGTCACGATGTGATTGAAGTAATGGTATCATCTAAACGTCTCTCGACCAAATAAACAAATTTCCTTTTCTATTCTCTCGACCTCGAAAAGATGTGCTTTTTAGATTTCAATCCTAAACATCAAGTAGATTAATCTAGTTACAGCATTAATCATTAGACGAGAGTTAGTAGTCTCGAATCCTTGTTGTTAATCAAGTTTCCCGGTTTTAATCTCTTTACTCAAGCAAATTAAACCTAGGCATGTTCTAATGTTTGCAACCACTATAAGACGTTAAATAATGAATGATTAACAACGTGACAATACATATATTGAACCCAACGCTACCCGGAATCTATATCGCTACGTTTGCCATGGCTCCCACAACCATAGTTGTGGGAGGTTTAGTTAATCATGCTTGTAGAAGAATAGAAGAAAGTTATATTCATAATAAAGAAAAGAGATCCTTACAATGTAGTGAAAACAATCTTCAATTATTCCAAGAACAAGAAAATAACAAGATCCCCAAGAACGATTCAAGAACACAAATTTAAGAAGTAGAAAACGTGTTTCTTGATCTCCAAGTCGACTAAAACTCCTCAAACTATTGTAAAAACGTGTAAAAACTATTTGAAAGGGTGATATGTAAAATAAACCTAACATAGGGTATTTATAGGAGTCTAGGAAACCAATCCCAAAAACGTCCGGATTCCGCGTAGCGGACTGCCCAGGTGTGACGGCCAGGCTGACGGACCGTCACAGGGTTGACGGACCGTCGCCTGGACCGTCACCCTTAGGCAGTGGACTACCTCACTTGCTGCCTTGGTGTGACGGTTTGGGTGACGGACCGTCACACCCTTGACGGACCGTCACCTGAACCGTCACTCTTATCCAGAATGCTCTTTTTTCGCGTATTTCCTTCCGTTTCCATGTTTGTCTCCATTTCCTACAAATATAACATAAAAACATCAAAAACGACGACGGTTGCTTGAAAACGTACGATTGTTCTTAGTTAAAAGGAGTCGAAAGTGCCGTAAATTGGCGGCACATCAACACCCTCAACTTAAAACGTTCGCTTGTCCTCAAGCAACATAACATAAAAACAATAAGACGACTCAACTAAGAACACAAACTCATGTCTCTAGAAACTCATGGTCATTCAAAACTTATTCAATTAAATCAAGCTCCCTCGTAGCACACGAATGTATGAAACACTAACTTGCAAGGATCCAAACATGTCATTCCGATATGATAGAACATTCTACATACACACGCGCAGCTATCCTAACAATCAATAGACAATACAGACATCTTGGTGTCCTCACCACAAAGAAATCCCACACACAAGATTTGGGACAAGGTAAGCGCTCACACTCACAAACGATTTCAAACAATGCACATGCGATACCATAGGCTTGCCCTTACTATTCTATTTCAGTTCTTCAGAAAGCCGCTCAGGATCACTACAGGACTTGTTTAGGCTTGTAATGAGGCTTCGGGTGCAAGTAGGATACATTTAGGGGTTAGTGACTAAGCCCTCCTTGGAACTACCGACGTCTTATTACCACTT
>QJPP01006229.1:0-11417 GCA_003996215.1 Jaltomata sinuosa
TTTGGTGTGTATATTCTGCTTACTAGCCTCATATGTGGTTCTGTTGATTTCCCTCTGGGCTAGTTCCTGTGTACCTTTCATTGAATTCTGTGACTACTTGCTTCTATTCTGTCTATTACTGCGCGCTTTTATCTTATATGTGCCCAGTCGGCCTATGATACCTACTGGGTACCTTATGCTTCGCATCTGGTGCTCACCCCTACCCCTTGCATCTTTGGGTACAGATCCTAGCGTGGGCCATCGCCGTTAGATCGCTGTGATTCGTGTTTGGAGATCTGTTGGAGACTACTTCAGGCTGAGGGTGAGCTCTTGGCGATCGGAGCTTAGCTTTAGTTTATCTTTTGCTTTATGTACTCTATTACCATTCATAGACATCTGTATATATTCTTTTGGATAGTTTTCACTCCATGTATGTAGTTTTGGCTCTGTACTATGATACCAGGTCTTGGGGTTTGGTTTAGTTTCCGCCTATGTATATATTTATATCCATGTTATCTATTTTATTTGTCTTGTTCCCTTATTTGCTAAATAGTAGCCCATTACTAACTGTTCTGGGCTACGGGGATTGGTTCACCTACCGGGGGTTGTAGGTGCCATCATGACCGAGAAATTGGGTCGTGAAAACACACCCTCCAAAGCCCCGAAAGTAAAATTTTCACTATACTTTTATTTTTTGTACAATTACAAGAATTACAAGAATATAAATAAAAGCAACGAATTTTAGGAAGATCTTCAAACTCCCTTTAATTATCGTCTTCGGGAAGCATCCTCGCGTACCTGTATAAACACTTAGTAAGAATATCAATTGTTATATTTATCAAAATAAGTTAAAAAAATATGTATATGAATGTAAATATAAGAAAATAAATTTTTATCATAGTGCGGGCTCAGCTATGTAGTTGTACTAAGTTTTAGATACGTCATGGCTGTGAAGCATCGGTTGGCCACCCGAGATCACCTAGTCAAGATACGAATCATAAAACTCTTTATTTCATCCTTGTAATATTAAGATTTCGTCATCGGCCAAAATTTATTTTTTTCGCTACGTATGTATATATGTATCCGTCTTTTTTATTATGGAGGCCTCAAAAATTGACGAAAGTTTTTTTATCGGCCAACCTTTCTGTAGTATTTGTTCAATATCAGTGTAATATCAAAAAATAGTAAAGAGAAAGGACAAAATCGTCCAACCAGCCCCAAAAATTGGCTAAAACGGTAGCGAGGCACAACCATCTCCGGAGTAAATTTTTTGGGTGAAAATCGACACACAATTAGTCAAAACAGTCCGAAAATAGCAACAAAATACAACAGCAACACAAATATCAACACAAGTAGCGAAAAAATTAAAAGCAATGCCCAAAACATGTAAACGATCACCGGAAAAAATGGCGTTTTGCCGGGGAATGTCTTTTCGTCGCTAGAAAACATCTCACGATGATTGAGCCAGAGAACCAACAAGCATATCAGTAATAACAAGAAAAAAGTATCAAGAAATAATAAATTAATTGGCCAAAATAAAGGCCCAAAACAGTCAGCCGGAGCATGTCATTTTCCGGCCAGATTTGGAAGCGACAAACATGGTTTCCAGCGTTGCTTCAACGGTCTTGCCAGAGCAACGCCTGAAAGCGAGGAGGTCTGGGCAGATTTGTAAAAAATTGCACACATAACTTAAAAAATCAATAAAATTTATTTCACCGAAACCCATGGAGTTTCATCAGAAAATTAACAATTCTGGCCAAAATAGCAAGCATGATAACGAGAGGGAGGGATAAAGAGGGGCTAGCCATGGTGGAGTTCGGCCAGAGCTCGCCGGTCATCACCTCTGGCGAGGCAGCGACGCAAAGGGGAGAGAGGGAGATAGCAACGAGAGAGATGAGAGAAAAGAAAGCTGATGCTTATGTGAGGTGAGTGTGTGTGTATACATATTTTTTGTGTGTAAGAGATTAGCCCCCTCCCTTTTTTATAATACAAAACTAACCCCCTTTTGTCCAAAAAATAAAAGACTATCTCTTTTTATTTTTTAGTTATTATCTAATAGATTATTTACTCTATTAACTAATATATAAAGTTTATTAACCGATGGACGATAGTTGTATTTAGTCATGTCGAATGTCACCTTTATTAAAGGTGACAAGACCTTGACTTGATTGATTCGTTGCTCTGCGTATTAGAATTAATTGCTCTGACCTCTTGCGTTTGCGAAATGTATTAAAAAAAATATAAATAAAGTACGAAAATATGTGCGTTGGTATGTAATTACAAAATAAATGTAAGAATAAAATGTAATTAGCTAAAGAAAATGTATTATCTTGAAAAAATTTAATGCGTTGTAAATTGTTTAAAATTGTAGTATTTATATTATGTACATGTGCAGATGACTGTAAAAAACATTGCGATTATCAAAATTGTATAATGACAATGAATTAATAAAAATTCTAATATTTATGAAATTAAGAATAATTATCAATGAATTGTAAAAAATAAAAATATATCAATAAATTGATAAAACTCCTAAAATAAGGATGATTATCAATAAATTGTTATATTTCAAGAAAATTTGTGTAAAAAAATATTTTGTGCTCTTTAACGATCAGGAGACCTGAAGACGCTAATTTTAAGCACGGAGAGCAAAAATTGAGTGTCAACACTGAGCATGAGTCATAAGTCTTGAAATATTCATATCACTCAATAGCATAGCAGACCTACACTCTTTCTTCACCAAATTCGACACTCCATAGATGTACTTACTCATCTGATCCTGCGGGTCCTCTACCAGAGAAGGAGCCTACCTAGACAACTGAGTAAACCTCAACCCATACTCCTGAACTGACATTGATCCCTACCTCAAGTTCATAAACTCTTCGGCCTTAGCTTGCCTCAACTCTCGGGGAAAGAACCGGTCAAGGAAAGCCCTCTCAAAGCACTCCCAAGTCATAGGGACCACATCCTTAGCTCTAGCCTCCTTCCACTGAGTAAACCAGATATGAGCTACATCCTTAAGCTGATAGGAAGCTAGCTCAACGCCAACAACTTGCATCACATCAAAGATCTTCTTCACCTCATCCATGAAATTAAGCGGATCCTCACTAACTTTCGAACCCCAGAATTTTGGCAGGTTCATACGAATGAAATCTCAAACTCGGGCTGCTACTCCACCTTGAGGGTGAATAGGGATAGGAGCCTGCTGATTGGTCTGGGCAGCCATAGTCTGGGCCAATATGTGAATAGCATTCTAAAACTTTACATTCATGACCTCGGGGTCGGGAATCAGAGGGTCAACATTTTGAGCGGCTCGGTGAGGCATAGCACGGAGAGGAGGCATAATCTGAAACGTAAAAAGAATGGATTAGAGGAGTAATAGAGTTTTACTCTATCAAATGATACTAATCATGAAAGAAGTGAAAATTTTCCTAAGACATTTTATGGCTTCCCTCTCATAAGTGTGGCGTGCTTCACACACATGAAAGAGACTCTACTAAATGCGGCTTTCAGACATCCTAGGATTCTTGAACCTGAAGCTCTGATACCAAGTTTGTCATGCCTCGAGACTATTGCCTAGGCGTAATGCAAGACCCGAGACCACAAGTGCCCCAAGTTAAACCTTGGTCATAGCATACTCAGATAATCATAGGAAAATATAGCGAAAGCATAAAGAGAAAACTAGGCAACCCAATCCATGAATGATAAAGTCAAGATAAAAAATAATCCAAAAGAGAGACTCGAATACTTTCTATGTCTGAAAAGCCTCTAAACTATCATAAAGAGTTGATAGTACAAGACCCCAACTAACTCGAGAATCTGAAGAAAGATAGACAAAACAACTAGGCTAATACTAGTCCTCGAAGGATGAGGACTCACTAATAAGATCTGGATATCCGGCTTCGTCTAGCCACGAGCATGATGAAGAGGGTCTGAATCTGCATCATCAAGAGGATGCAACACAAGATATACGTCAGTACTATAGGATGTACGGAGTATGTGAGATATGCATAAGTAAGGTAAAAACATGCTTAAAATATATTTAAACTGAGATCATGCATAAAAGAGAAGTCATAAGAAATATTATAATTGAAGCATAAGGTAAAAGATATCATAGCATAAGACTTAAAAAACCTTCATACAATAGTTTCTCTTAACCAACATAAACCATGATGAGCTAGATGGAGTCCGGTGTCATACACTCACACTGAAAAAGGCTATCCTAACCGGCCAAGGTTAGAACCATATCTATCAGGATCCTGTCATAAGCCACAGAGGGAAACTTATGGTGGCAACATAGTTCTAGGACTTAAGGATACGCTAAACCCTAGTCCAACTCGGTGCTAAATACTACTCCCAAAAAACATATACATATAACTCACATATACTTGTGACATATCTAATGCCAAATCTGTTTGAAAAGCATAAGGGTATATCTAATACCATGCAATTCACGTAGCTTAGGTAGACATATCGGGATACCAAACCTTTCATAAAATATAGGGACATATCTAAGTCATGCAATTCATACTTAAAAATCCTTAAGACTTAGCATAGCCAGAATTCAAAACATGCTTTTCTTTCTAAATTCATAACTTAAAGAATTAGGCATTTAATTTCATAAATACATAAGGTCATGTTATCTAAACATACCAATTTTCACTTAAAACATGCTAATCAATAGAATCATGCTAGAAATTATCTTTAGTGCATGGGCTTATGAAATTAATAGAGGAATCTCAAATAAATTATAAATAAGTAATGAGAAACCATGAGTTTATACTTTAAAATTGAACCCATGAGTTTTCCCCAAATTGGGTAAGAGCCCTAATTTCATAAATCCATAAATCAAAGTAAAACTTGAGGATTTTGGGCATAAGAGTGAAAGGAATCTCTTATTGAATACCCATATACCTTAATTGAAGCTAACCCAATGGAGAATAAGAAGAAATGGAGGCTTGAACTTGGAGCTTGAAAGAGTTCTTTCTTCTTTTGGAATAGAATTTCTTAGAATGAGAAGAGCTTAGGCTATTAGGGAGTTAAACCCTACTTAAAATGGTCAACATGACCTCAGTTAGGAGTTAAAAGGGTGGGTAATTATAGAAATACCCCTAGGATTTAATTAGAGAAAAGCTTATCAAAACCTCAGCTTCAGGTTCCATGGGTCCTTTCCACAGACTGTAGAACCAACCACAGTTCGTGGATTGGACTTGTGGTTGTTGAGCATAAAATTCAAGCTGTGGATTAGGTTCCATGGGTCAACGGGATGACCCATAGAAATTTCTATGAGTCGTGGAACCTACTCGTGGTTCCTGGAGATTTGACTGCCCTCAGCCTGAGTTCCACGGGTGGTTTCCACGATTCGTGAAACTAATCACGACCCATAGACTCTACTTGTGGTCCTCAGACCAGAGGTGGGATCTGCAGAACTAGTTTCACGGGTCACTTCCACGACTCGTGGTTCCATCCACGGCTCGTGAACTTGACTCGTGATTCCTAGAAATTTCAAAATTTTCAAAGTTTCTAAGTTTAAAAGTTTAATCGAATTTCGGGGTGTTACAGTACTTCATCTTGAAGGAGTCTATCCTCCATTCCTATGCAATCGGGTGTTTTATGTGCCCTTTGGACATCATCTCGAGCCCATAGTCAAGGATCTTCTGTGACCCTTTTAAATTCCACTTTGCCTTTTCTCTGAGTCAGACATCTTTCGATGTGAGGACTAGTGAGATCCCGAGAGCTTTGGGAGTAGGCGGTGTCTTCTTCTTTTCCATAGTGGTGCTCTTAGTGTCGGACTCGAAAGCAGCATCAACAGCTTTTCCAGATTCCGACTGTGAACCCTTTTCAAAACTAGACTCAAAACAAGCATCAACAGTTATGCCAGACGCCGATTGCGAACCATTTTCAGAACTGGACTCGGTCTCCTTACCACTGGAAACCTGAATAGCTGACTCTTGTGCTCCTTTTATCGATGTAGGAGCAACATTGCTCTCTTTATCCAAACTGGATGATCCAGAAAATGATTCTTCCCCATCTTTAGACTGGGGGAAAGTATGCTCTGACGCTTGCTCCTAATCAGGTGCATCACCTCCTTCCTCTTCAAACTGGGAAGGAGATGAGACCACTAGTTTTCTCTTCGTCATTCGGATGAGGGGGGGTGTTGTTTGAATGACTCTTCTCTCCCTCTGAATCAATGGATTGATCCTTTAGGCGAGTAGAGACGACCTTTTCTTTAGCTTTTCGTGGTCCCCCTCATCATAGTAGAGTAGGTGGTGCCATATAGTACCTGCAGGTGAGCAATGTTAGTAAACCAAACCAAAGCTTAAAACAGAAAAAAAATCTACACTTAGAAAAAATTTACAAATTTTCAGCCTCCCACAGGCGTGGGAAGTCCGACGTCCCATCGGAAAGGGCGTTAGAATGAGGTAGTGAGGTTTTAGGGGTATTTTGTCATCCCACGTTGGCTTACCACGGGCGTGGAAGGTTTGATGTCCCATCAGGGTCGGGCATAGAAATGGGACAATAGCCTTTTCATGCTTTGTTTCACTCCTACGCCCAACTCCGATGCCCGTCGAGCCGCCAACGCCCCATTAGTACATCTCGTGGGATCAAGTCAGTATAACTTTTATCTCCCTCTCTGTTCAAAATCGTTAATCACCTCACCCAAACAATCAATATACATAATCCATGAACCATATATCTAAACATTATTAATACAATTGACACAACCCTAGTTCCCAATTTTTATCAAATTATACAAACAAACACACAATCACTAGGCAAAGTTCACAACTAGGGTTCGCTAAACAATATAATTTTATGAAACACATGAACCCATAGCTATTTTAATGGCATCAAGATAGAATTGAAATCAAAGAATAAGAAGGCTTTGTAATGACCGGGTTTATCATTACGGGTAGACCTTTTGTGCCAAGTTTCAAGTTAGAACACTTTCGAGTTTGGGAGTTGAAAATTCTGGGCTAGGCTAGTCTCGGTGGGTTTTGGAGCGAGGTATGGTCTAGGGCAATCCAGGTGAAGATTAGGTAATGTGTCTTGGATCGAGCTAGTTTTCCTTTTATCTAAGACATAAGGGAGTCTAGGGAACTTTTTGAAATTGAATTTGGGCAAGTAGAACTCTCAGTATGAAGGTTGATGTGATGGGGTTATTTCAAAATGTCAAGAAATTGAGTGTGTTGTAAAATGGGCCTTTTTAGGGGACTTTATGACTTTTTGTTCTATGTCAACCACCCTAGTAGTTGACACACCGCTGTAGCGACCTCTGCTATAGTGGAGAAATTACCGCTATAGCGGAAATCAATGTCAATCAACACCGCTATAGCAGATGGTTTTGCTATGGCGGTACCGCTATAGTGAAGCGTGGACCGCTATAGCAGAGCGTGTCAATATTTAATGCAGAAACTTCCCCAAAATATTCAGTTTTCATCAAGGACATTTTGGGAGAAGGGCAAGGTGATTCTAGGCAATTTTTCTCTATTTTCCATTATTTTTTGTCCTAAAGATAATGATTCTACTCCCCTAATTTCCTACTATCCTTCCTACATTGTAGAATTGATAGAGGTGGACTTAGGGAAAGGTTTGGAATGACCTAGGAATGGTAGAATTCAGGAAAAAGGGAGATCTAGGGTTCTAGATTTCTTGGGTCTAGTTTATTGTTGATGGGTTATGATCACTTAGCCATAATTCTCTAAGTGTATCTGTAAAATGATGAACTTACATGAATTTATGGTGGGAAAGCCCGGGAATGGGTGGGATGATCATAGTTTGGCCTGGGAATTGGGATTTTTGCATAATCCGGGTATTTAGGCCAGTGAATTGACTATAGTTCTTATATAATTGTTTCTAGACCAAGAACAAGCAAGGGATCCTGAGAAGAGGAGAGCTCTGGTTCAATAGGACTTTAAGTAATTCGAGGTAGGTGATGGTTATTGATTTCTAATATGCATTATGTGTTCATGTACTATTTCATAGTAGTGTATAAGTTTCATGTTTAGGGAATGAATTGTGAATGTCTAGTTGTCCGGTAATCAGTCTTGTGAAATGAACTTGTTTTGTTTGCTTGTTGGTTTTATAAGTATGTTTGTTCATTGTTTGTGATTGATTAGACTTGGTATGACATTCGGTTGGCTCGGGTACCATGCCTAGTATGGGAATTACTAATGGTTGGCTCGGGTACCACGCCTGGTATGGGTATACTAACTGTTGGCTCGGGTACCACACCTGGTATGGGAATTCATAATGTTTGGCTTGGGTACCACGCCTGGTACGAGTTATGTTATTTGCATTATTGTATTCTTTTGATGGTTCTATGAGTGGACCGAGTTGTATATGATTGAAATATGATTGTTGCATATGGTCCATGAGAGGCCGGGTAACTATATTTGTATGTGAGGTTGGTCTTGGTGTAGACCGGGGTTGCATGTTGAAAACTTAGGTATAGTTAGAGGGATCCTTGGTAGGTCCGGGATATGTGAAAAGTGTTATATATATATATATATGTGTTATTTTCATTGAATGTGTCAATGGTTGTCATCTATTTTCATGTAGTTGATAAGCTAAGGAAAAGACTTGTAGTCGGTATATTTTGGCTTATTACCTGTTTAATGTACCTTACTATGTTATGGTTTACTGTTCATATTATGTTTATTGGTGTTGGCCAATGATCCTACCAGTACACGGTGGTTGTGTACTGATTCTGCACTAGCATTTCTTTTTATGAGTACAGGCAATCTTTCGGCGGCTGACACGCAACCTCACTTATAGTCCTGACGTTTCCAGACATCAAGGGTGAGCTGCTTCGGTTGACCTACCTTAGTTTCTTTCTTTTAGTTATAGCCCACTTGTTTTGGGCTTAAACTCTTATTTATTTGGGGTTGTATCCACGCATTCTAGACATTGGTAGATGGTCTTGGTATGATGACTTTCAGGTTCTAGGGAGGATTATGATATTAGAGTTGAGATATTGAAATGTTAGTTTCTTTTATGCAAACTGGTTTTGAGATGTTAGATTCCACTAAGTGTTGCGTCAGTTTTGATCCGCTCACCCAGAGGTATTGGGTGGGTGCCACTCATGGCGGTCTGGGTCGTGACAAAGATGGTATCAGAGCCCTAGGTTCATTGATTTTGTCATACCAAAATGGGTCTAGTAGAGTCTTACAGAATGGTATGGATATGTCTATACTTTTCTTCGAGAGTCTACAGGACTTTAGGAAAACTATCTCTTCTATCTTTCTTCATGCTATAACTTGATTCCAATTGGTATCTGGTGATACAAATTGGTATCTGACTTTTTCACTTTTCTGTCCGCATATGGTAACACAAAGAACAACTAAGCAAGAGCAGCGATCCCAGCAGTGGGCCTGGCTATCAGAGGTAGAGATAGGGGCAGGGGCAGGGGCCGAGGTAGAGCAGCACCCACCAGGGGTGGAGAATTGGCAGATGCAGGAGCACGTGAGGCGACCCCTCCCCCACCCCAGGACAAGGTTTAGGAGGAAGTTGAGCTCATTGTTGAGGAGAGTTCAGTACAGGCGGAGGCGGCAATGGCACTGGCTGGAGGTGCAGGCCTTCCCCCTATCACGTCCGAAGTATTTCATCAAGTGTGGTCCTTTCTGAGTGGGCTGGATGGTACTGGAGACAACTCTATAGGGACTGCAGATCAGGTTTCGGGTTCTCATCAAGCAGTTACTACAACTCCTACAATAGATATGGCATCGGGCACAAACTTCTTTTTCAGACCAATGTTGGGTTCAGTTATGACAGGGAATGAGCACGAGATGCTGACTATGTTTCTCAAGATGAAACCTCCTACATTTCAGGGTACTGAGAAGGAATATGCTTATGAGTTCATATTGGACTGCTATGAGAGGTTGCACAAGCTGGGCATTGTGCAACAACATGGGGTTGAGTTCGTCACTTTTCAACTGTAGGGTGATGCTAAGCAATGGTGGAGGTCTCATATGGATTGTCGGCTATTGACCTTGCCCCCACCGACTTGGGGAAAAGTTTCATGCTCTCTTCATAGAGAAGTATATGCCCCGTACCTTGAGAGATTGCAAGAAGGATGAGTTCCTGGCTCTTTAATAGGGAAGCATGTCATTCTCTGCTTACGAGGCCAAGTTTCATGCCTTGTCTCATTTTGCTACTCAGTTGTTGGGCTCCGAGAAGGAAAGGATTCGATTATTTGTGAAGGTCTTGAATATTGATTTGCAAGTGTTATATATGCACAAGATGTCAGCATGGAAGGGATTCAATGAGGTAACGGATTATGTTAAGAGGTTACAAGGGGTCAAGCAGGTTGGGCAGGCTAAAGTGTTAGCCAAGAAACCTTGAAATGATGGAAACTTCAGTGAATCGTACTCCAGGGGCCATAATCAGCAGGTGTACTCTGTCCGTCCTATTCAGTCAGCTCTGCCAGCTGCTACAGGTGGTCGTCCGGGAGCTAATCAGTAGTTTTAAGCTCCTAGAGGCCAGAGAGCTTCTTACACATCTACCAGCAGACCTTCACTTGATTGCGGTTGTTTCCATTATGGTGATCTGGGACACTTTAAGAGGGAGTGCCCTCACAGACAGACTGGTAATTAGGCTCAGCAACAGTCTAAGGCTGTGGTCCCGGCAGGTAGAGGTAACTATGCTAGAGGTCATCCACAGGGTGGGCGAGGTAACTTATAGAAAGGCCGGGGAGACAGAGGTAATACTGGCGCGGGATAGGGTATGGCGCAGCCAGCCAAGAAAGTTTCTCGGATTGATGACTGGGCTTAGTGTTTTGCTTTTCCAGGGAGGTCTGAGGCGGAGGCATCAGACGCGGTGATCACAGGTACAATTTTTGTCTATGATAGGATGGCTACTATGCTTTTTGACCCAGGTTCTACATACTCCTTGTCACGACCCAATTTCTCGGTCATGATGGCACCTACAACCCCCCAGTAGGCGAACCAATCCCCGTAGCCCAGAACAGTTAGTAATGGGCTACTATCTAACAAATAAGCGGGAGAGTAGTTTAATAAGCAAAAGTAAGGGAACAAGATAAAGATGACAGATAACAGGAATATATATATATACTTATGCAAAAACTAAACCAAACCCCAAGACCTGGTATCATAGTATAGAGCCATAACTACATATAAGGAGTACAAACAATCCAAAACAACGTATACAGATGTCTCCGAATGGTAATAGAGTACATAAAGCAAAAGATAAACTAAAGCTAAGCTCCGATCGCCAAGAGCTCACCCTCAGTCTGAAGTAATCCCCAACAGATCTCCAAGCATGAACTACAGTGACCTAACGGCGATGGCCCACGCTAGGATCTGCACCCAAAGATGCAGGGGGGTAGGGTGAGCACCAAATGCAAAGCATAAGGTACCCAGTAGGTATCATAGGCCGACTGGGCACATATAAGATAAAAGCGTAGTAACAGACAGAAC
>QJPP01006230.1:0-23184 GCA_003996215.1 Jaltomata sinuosa
CCTATATTATCTTTCATCCCCCCCCCCCAACTTAGCCTTCATTTCACTTTTTTAAGCAATTAGGGAGGATGGGTGCCAAAACAGAGGTACCAAAAAGGTAAAGGTATTACAAGGTGCCAAACAATGGTAATCAGATCAAAAGGGGTTCGCTAGGATTTGATGTCGTGGGAAGTCATTTGTATGAAGTGGCTGTCAAAAAGGACCTAAGGTCATCTTCCAAGCTCGGTCACACCTAGAATTTCTCCTTGAATCACATTCGGGGCAAGTTCTAGATGACACTTATGCACAATAATCAAGGTAAAGCATCACCACACAAGGCATCATGCCACAAGACCTCTTTAATTAGTCTCACAATCGATTGGGAAAAATTATTTTTGACAAGCTATTCTTAGTTCATTACACACTCGTTTGTGAGTCAATCAAGCCAATGAAAGAGTGTGCAAGTCAGGACAAGAGAATGCTTCTCCTCAAAAACTCATTTCCCTTCTTCCTTTTATTTTCACAACAATTTGCCACAAGAATTTTTTCGGTGGGCCCATTTCCAGACAAGCAACTACAGACTCAATTCTAAACTAAAACTTGACATTTTCCCTTAAGAATGTTGCCTCTCAATCTATCATAGGGAAACACCAACCCAGTTCGACACACAATAAACAAAAGAGAAGAAAAAGAAAATAATCAAAACTCTTGCTCCTTGGGAAAGAACCGTAATATTAAGAAAACCCTCGGAGTTTATTTTGAAACTACTATTAACAAGGCAAAATCCGAATTGGGCGCTCATGATTCATTTTAAAACAAGCCTCGGCGTAGGACTTTAGCGCATTTGCAAAGCACGGGTACTAAGACAATGGAGCATGTAAGACCAACCAGACAGTACAATCTTAATCAACAAAAATCAAGCCCGGCAAGGGCACAAATAAGCTCAAAACAAACAGAAAAACAAAATGAAATCTAAAGGACCGACAAGGGCAATAAAATTCACAATCATCCAAATATGCCCAACAAGGGACAAATAATCTAGCAGAATAGAATGTCAACAAGGCTCGGCAAGGGCAATAAAATGTCTCTAGCTCACTCACGGGCGCCAACAAAATAAAGTAAAGCCACCCCCTCCCCATAAAAAGAGCATTGACCTCAATACTCATAGTGTAATAGGAAGAGGCTGGAACTCCCTGAAGGACTTGATCTTCTTGACCAGACAACACTTCATCCTCATAGGCTACAAACAAGTTATCCAATGGTCCTGGAATGGAAAAAGGTGGAGGCAAGGTGGTCAGATTTGCTTCTAACATAGGTGTTTTTCCTTTTAACTTGCACATGTCTTTATAGAGGGTCTTGAGAGATTTCTCACACTCGTCCACCCATTTATGCAAATTGAGAACGCTTTCCACAACTTCTTGCATGGCCCACTTGACTTCCCTTGCAATTAAACCCGGTAGATCATTTGACAATTCCCTCAATTGCCTCTCATGATTGTAAGTTTTGTTGACCAGGTCTTAGAGCCCAATTTTAGACAGTGGCCCTCTGGGTGTGTTGGCTGGAGGTGTGGGTGCTTCTGAAAAAGGAGGTGATAGAGGAGAGGTATGTATTTTAGCATCATCGTCATCATCCTCGATTTCCATTGACTCCTCTTCCTTATGGCTTTTGAATTGAGGAGCGTACTGGTCAGTCTTCTTGTCAAGATCCAATATGCCCATGGTCGGAGTAGGAGTGTCATAGTCGAAGAAAGGAACACTGGATTGCATAAAAAGTTTGCTAATTAACACCGAAAAGGGAAATGCATCACCACTCCTTCGATATTTCCTCTTTATCACAAATGCAATGACCTCACCCACATTGATATGATCTCCTACAATGATTGCAGCTACCAGCATGACTCCATCATGTGTTATCTTTTGGTCATTTTGAGAAGGTACTAGACTAGGGCGCACAAAGTCATACCACAAGTGTGCCTCAAAGTATAAAGTCCAGCGGGGAATTTCACCCCCCATAGTGGTCCAGGGATGTGTGTCAGGAGAAATGATGGAGGCAGCCCATTCGAGAGGCTTATTCTTGAGAAGTAGCTTCACTATGAGGTCAGGTACTGATTCAATTGGATTGCTCCAATGGATGGCATTGATTGCAGTTGGAGTGATCTTGACTTCTTTTCCCTAAACCATAACTGAGTCCAATGTGGGGAATGTCTCACAGACTCCTTTGTGGCCTTTAGCATCCTATGAGGTCTGATATGAGGCAAAGAACTCTCGGACTAACTTCTTGCAGTAGATTCCGGGAACTTCCAAAAATGGGTGTCACTGAAGGTTGGCAAACTGAGTGGGAATGTTTGGTAGATTATCCTCCACCGCATTTAGGTTGAAGCTTTGTTCCTCATTGAAAGTACTGCCCCTATCACGATCATTGATCACTTTCATGCCTTCTATTTCGAACCGAACTCTCTCCTCCTCTGGGACTTGGTCACGAGAAGATGAGATTTTCTTTTTCCCTCTTGCAATTTGCTTGGAGGAGGTGGGAGCTGTTGGACTGCGTGAGCTTCTCTCGGCGTTACCCATGTTAGAAGACATGTTCTGCATACAGAGATTCTGAGCCAAAAACAAAAACAAAACCTAAGAAAGAGTTAACAAACTACAAAGGATGGAATGCAACAGATTAGAAAACAAAGTAGGTGAATGTCGGCTTGTGTGGATCACATGCAAAATGCACCAGAGAGAGTGCACATTGCATGTGCTATCATTCAAGTAGACAAAATCCTACAGGATTTTCCATCGAGGTGCAAGGCTGTTGCAATTCGCACTATCAGAAGTGCGTGTCGCACCAGGTGTCGCCTATCAGATCCATGACCTGCTTTGTATTTTCAACATGGTGTGGTGCCTTATGCGACCCGCACATCAAGATCTATGCGTCTCATGTGAAGCGCACAATGGCACAATTGGAAATTTTGAGTCCTTGTGTTATTGTGAGTTTCGCATTTGACCCATAGAGCAAGATGTGCGTAGATAATGGGCATCCTACAACGACCCAATCAACATTAAACAAGGGGGACAAGGGGTATCATGACCATAACTTCCGGGTACTCAAAGTTTCTCGGATTTTCATTAACATAATAGAAAGCAAGAAAGGAACTCAATGACTTCCCTTAAGATGTACGTTACCCCGTCTATCATCGGGAACATCAAGCCCTCACTTGCACAATGAATATCCACAATTTCAGCAACAATTAACCCCCTCCCCGTACAGGATCATATACCCCAAATATAATGCTAATCAATAATTATGGGTATACAATCAGCAAAATTCAGCCTCAAGAGTCAACTTTTAATCAAAACTTCATGATAAACGATGATTTATCCTTAAGAATGACGTCACTCAATCTATCAACGGGCCAAATAATTCGTTCATCACAAGTGGGTTACTCAAACTTCACCCCAACACATAATTCAAGGCTAAAAATCACTACCAATAAATATGTATTACCAAAATTATTGTTCTAACAAGTTGACAAATAAAAATATCATCAATACATCTTAGAATTGGGGACCCAAATTTTTTGGATCTCACCCAAAATCAACATGGCAATTCTACTAAGCATGCTTCACAATATGAGTTCCCAATCTTCATAGAACCGAGTATTTAACGTCGGGGAACTTACCACAATTGAAGATTATGAAGAGAGGAGTTAAAATTGAAGCTTTTGTTTCTTCAACAATGGTGAGCAGCGAAACCTTTCCAGAGAGTGATGGCGGTGATAGTGGTGGAGATGGTTGGGTGAAAGAAGAAGAAGATTTTGGGGAAGTTAGAGGGTTTTGGAGAAAGTTTCTGGGAGGAAATTTTTTCGAGTTTGAGGGAAAAGATGGTGGAAGAAGAAAAGAAGAGGCGGTTTTAAAAGAAAAAGAAGAAGAAAGGTCGGCTGGGTCATCTCCGAGTAGGGTCGATCAATGGGTTAGGTCAACTAGAATTCAAACTTACCACTTGTGCGCCGAGACATGCGATTCGCACCAGACAAGGTGCGGACCGAATGGCATTTTACACATGCCTCGTTTTCTCCCCTAGGTTTGCCTAGGCATCTGTTTCACCATCCGACGGAGGTGCGACGCGCACTTGGGCTTGTGAGGTCCACATGGCCTAGCGCCTGTCGCCTCCGAATTGTCAAATTTCCTTCAGGCATCTATTTCACCATGCGCTAGGTTGTGCAACATGCACAAATGATTATGCAGTCTGAACGGTCCACCGCACAACCCTTTTTTGCCTTTCTTTCCCTTGTTCAATTTTCCATCCGTGCATTCCCTACAAAAACATTAAAAACAATAAAAGATAACCAAAAACAAATAAAGAAACTTGGGTTGACTTCAAAGCAACACTTTATTTAACATCGTAACACGATGATACTACCTCAATCCTCAATCATTTTTTGGGTTGATAATGGTGTCGCTAGGGAACGTCCCTTTCATCCTCAGGTTCATTTGTCTTTAGAAGTGGTTCATTTGGGCCTCAGGATGCTTGATCAAGGCTGAGTTGTTGCTCACAATTTGGTGAAGTGTTGATACCTCACTCTTTAGCTCGCTCACTCCCGTATTTGTGGTGTCCACCTTCTTAAGAACCAAGCACAACATGTCCTCCATCTTGGAATGGTCGGGGTTGCTTATGCCCGTTTGGTAGAGAGAGTCCTCCTTGTTCGGAGAGATATAGGGATTCAAACTCCGGTGATTGAAATAATTACCATCCTTGTCTCTATCCCGCTAATTTCCTTCTCTTTCTTTGTCTCGAGATCCAACCTTAGTCCTTCTCTCAGGCGATAATACCCGGGATGAGAACTCGCCGACACAAAACATAGATTTCCATCAACCACAGTCATGAGCTCATCATCACTAGCTTTGATTTCTGGTGTACTCACTGCATTCACTGTCTTAGCACCACCAGCTCCTATCATATGCTTAGCCATCAAGTCAATTTGTGTCATCATTTTGGACATTGTTTAATCTCGCTCCTCCTTCCTCATTTCATTAATCTAGATAGATGAAGTTCAAACCAAAGTTGGTACATCCACTTCTCTTGTATGCCAAGCTTGATTGGTCTTCGTCATTCGATCTAATAAAGTTGAGGCAATGGGGAACTTTAAGTCCATGAAGGTGCCACCTCCAAAGTTGTCAGCCACTGACTAATTCATAGAGTTAAATTATCGATAGAAGCTTTGTAGCAGCATATTGTTTGACAATTCTTGATTTGGACACAAGAGAAGCTTCTCTTTGAATCTTAGCCAAACTCCATGAAGAGGCTCATCCAGGAGCTTTCTAAAGTTGGTAATCTTATCTCTTAACTTCATCATTGTAGATGGAGAAATGAATCTCAAGGTAAATGCCTCACCCAACTCGGCCAAGATGTGATAGAGTCATCCGAAAACTCTTCCAATCACGTCGTGGCTTCCCCCGTCAAGGAAAAAGGGATAGGCACAATTGGATGGACTCTTGGGAGATATGTTAAAAGATGAACGGTTGACAAATCTCCACAAAATTCTGAATATGCCAATTGGCATGTTCATGTGATGCTCCACTAAATAGGCCCTTTATTTGGATTAAGTAGAGCATGGTGCTAGTCACATAAAAATCAGCATTTCCCACCATGGGGGGTAGGGAGATTGCACCTATACCCCCTTTCATCATAGGCTCAGCTTTGTCAGCCTCTATGAAGCCGTCAATGCTCTCATTTTCGACGGCCTCGTTCATAGGCTATCCTGCTTAATCACAACACAAATAACAAACAAAAGTAAAATAAACAAGTACTATCAAGGTGACTTCAAAACAACAATAAAAAATAACTATCAACTCAAGTACCCGACAACGGCGCCATTTTTTATGAACACTCAAATCGTGCTCTCCAAAGTAGGAGGTCACAGCGATCGTGCCGCAAAAAAAAAATTCTAATCCAATGAGTGTCGGGGTCATACCTAAGGGATGTGGGGTAGCTAAATAGAGATTGTAATGAATTGAGTTCAAGGAGAGAGTAATTGCCCAAATCAACAAGTAAAAGAATGGGGGAATTGGGAATGTTGTCACTACAATCGCATTTCAATTTAAAAGGCAATAAAATTAAAGTGGGTGTACCAAGTTGACTAGATGAATAGAGATGCATATCTGATGGGGCTTTAGTTATGGGATAGGGTTATTATCAATTCATACCTATTCTCGCTGAATGACATGAATAACATTGGTCATGGGTAAGATTCGCTTATCTCTCGATCAACAATCTTATATATGATGATCTCGGTTAGAGCATCATTAGTTTGATCAATAAACAACCAATCTAACTTAGGGAGGTCACACTATCTCTAGCTTAGACCCATAAATGGGAGAATCCAATGATAAGAGCTATCTCTAGCCTCAAATCTGAGTGGAATCCCAAGTTCCCTCTAGTAATTTCACATTTGAAACTATGAAATCCTTTCTCAAGTAATCACATAGTCAAGTAATGAAAATTAATTTTTCCAACCACCAATTTTAGGATTAAATGTTTGTGAAATTACTAGACCCATGTTAATTAAGCAATTATAATCTAGAATGGATAACACCCACACCCATTACTTAGGCACCCTTCATCTTTACACCACTAGACAATAGAATTTAGCCACTTATAGTAAGAGAGAAAGAGATACCAGCTGGGTAACTCAAAATCCCTTCCATTAGAGTTGAATCTCAAGTTCTAGATTCAATTTGAGCATAAAAGTGTTAACCAACAGAATTAGATTGAAACCCTCTTCTCAATGGAGGTGAAAAACTTAGTCTCTAAGGTAAAAACTCTTCAAAATATTCAAAATGATAAAAGTTTTTTACAATTGTGCCTGAATAGGACTTTTATAGTTTCCTAAAACATCACAAAAAATTAAGACAAAAATGCACTTCAAGAGGTGTGCGGCACAATGTGTTGTTCGCACGTTGTGATGTGCACGTTGCACACTTCCTTCGGTTAAACCAGTGACTTCAACTAGAATTGGGAGGTCCATGTGAAGGAGGTGCAGTTCGCACCTCAGGATGTGCGCATCGCATAGAAACCGCACCCCTTGAAAAACTCTTCAGTGACTTTTGCATCTTGTGTGGAGGAGGTGCGGTTCACACCTCGGCCTGTGCGTGTCGCACGACCACAACATCTCTGGTCAGAATCTTTAGCCTTTTTGAACACTTCACACTTCACTCCTTTTGAGCTCTTTTTGGGTTCATTTCCTTGTTTATCATCATCTATCAAAAGTACCTGCGTAGACATCAATAAAGGCCATAAGAACCTCTACATCTATTCAAAACATAGTAATAATTAATGGATATAGGCTCAATAAGTTGGTAGATTACTGACTTATCAGTTACCGGTGGTTGTGCCAGAGTTTGAGCTCCTGTATTTAGTTTAGAAATGTTGGTTATGCCAGAGAGCATTGTTTGACTTTTCTTTTCTTGGGTGATTAGATTTGACCCTCTTTGTTTGGTTAGTTTAGGAGGTTTGAAGGTATGTGGCTCGTTCTAATGAGTTTCCTTTAATTTCTTGTTTTGTTAGGTGGTCTTCTTGTTTAACCAGTTCAAGTCGGGATGAGTTTTGATCATGGTACTCTGGTTGAGTTTTGATTGTGGCATTGTTATCGCATTCTAGCAATAGCTTTTAGGCTAAGTGTTGACTGAAGCCTGGTGGTTGAGTTGTGTTCATAGTATTTGGGATGAATTGGGCATCCAGCCCATTCTTCTCCTACCTTCTTGAGTTTTGACAATATAGATGTAGGAGATAAGGGAATGGCTCAAAGTTTTATTGAGAAGGAGTTTGTAAAGATTATTGCATGATAAGGTAAGGTTCAAGTTAGTTGAAAAATGAGAGAGATGACTCTTTGTTCGTAAGTGTGCTCTAGTAGCTGACTTAGGTGATGACTAAAGGTTTGCTTTGGCTTGTGTGCTAATGACGTGATTTGATCGACTGCAGTTTGGTAGGGATTCCTTGTTGTGTTCTTTAGAGACCCATGTTTCAGTAGCATCTACAGATGGGGAAACTTGCATCTTCAGAGCCTAGTTCGCTTTAATTCCTTAGTAATCATTGGAAGAATATGGGTTCGACTGAGGCATTGGTCAGTAAATCAAAATTGGGTTTCAGAATTATGGACTAATAGGTTACATCAGATGGTTTGTAGGAGCTTCTCTTTTATTGAAACATCCTTGTGCCGGAAGGAAGTGGGTGTGGGCAACTTAGCTTCTCTATTTCGGTTTTGGAGTGGTAGTTAGCCTTGGCATCCAGTCCTTGGCTAACCATTGGATCAGGCTGGGCATTCCAGATTTCAGTAGTGTTCTTGATATTACGAGGTTCCTTTTACCTTGGTTGGACATACACAGCGGTGTAAGTTCGAGGAGTAGCAGTGGTGTATGTTATATGCGATCAGGTTGCATGGGTTAAAGCTTGCAGCACTACCATAGGTACTGGTGGTACTTTGAGGTTTGTGGTCACCTTTGTATTTTGAGAGTTTGAAATCTTGATTCGTTATTTCTTCAAAGTTTGTCTTTTATGTAGGGTTCCAGTGTTGGTTAGGGTCGGCTAGTATGGATTAGAAGTTTGGTATTATGTATGCCTCAGAGTTGGTGGTTTTGTGTGCTTATGTGGTAGAGCGGTTGACTCGAGCCAAAGAGGTAAGTTGAAGGGTTATGCAAAATTTATATAGCTAGATGGCGACCTTGAACCCCATGCACCTTTTCCCTTGCCTACGGGGTGCTTTGACTTGATATTTGCAGTATGGCAGACTTTTTTCCGAGGTGAGGATTGTAAGACGATGTAAAATCCAAAAGATGTTTGAGTGTTTAAAGCAGCAGCGATTTCTTAGAGTTTGGGGTTTAGTTGAGGGATACAGACATCGTGGTAGGCTTACCACACTCCTTGCAGGTCCTTGGTCTTGGTTGGATCTTTTGGGCAGGTTGCCCTGGTTCATTCGTTTTCTATTGATTCAGACTTGGCACGATTCAGCAAGATCGGTTTTTGTTCGACAGTAGAGATATTTCTCCATTGGCACAGGGTGTTCATACATGCCTCTGCTAACCCTAGTGTGCAAACTTTAGTCGGGTTCAGATGGGTTGTTTAGCTGGGTTCAAATATCAAGGTTAGTGTTAGAAAAAGTATTCATTTGTTGGTTGATGGCCAGTCGGGACAGGTAACTCTAGTTTTCAATGATTTGCTACAGGTTGTATCTTGGATGGAAAGGACTAGGAGACTATAGCTTTGCTTTGAAAGATTTTGAGTAGGCTGACTTTGTTCGTCGTAGAGTACAAGAAGGAACTAGGGATCTACGGTGGGTTAGTAGATGTTTTGAGAGTGGCTCGAGTGTTCGGCTTGTGTGAATCTTCATACTATGATGAAAAAGGATTCAGGTCAGAATAAAGGATTTTCTTGCAGATCAGTGGGTTCATGAGTTAGAGTTTTGGTTGGTGGCTATGTGGGTGAACTTGGTTGTGGTTTTGAGGATTTGGGTTCTGGGTGTGGATCGTCATGGTTCTCTAGTTTTGGTGTTGTGTCGGTGCTTTCTGGTTGATCTAGAGGTTCATCTAGCTTGGATAGAGTGAAGTTGAGGCTTGGATGCTTTTCTTTAGTTCCAATTTATTGTGTGTCATCTGGCCAATGAGGCTACCCGGGTTGTCTGAGAGAGTGGTGCATGCTTTGTATTCGATATTTTTAAGTCTCTAGTGTTTCCTTCTTTCTCGACTTTCGAGGACAAAAGTCTTTTTAGTAGTGGTTGATGTAATGACTCTTCCGGTGATTTATGCATTTTTGCCCTTCCCTGCACTGTTAGAGCTTGCTTGTAGCAGCCCAAAGTCATTTATGGCTTGATGGGACCGATAGTTTGGTGCCCTGGCTGTTTATTTGGTCTTCTTGGCCACTTCCCAATTTTAGAGCCTTAACTTTGGAAATCGTTGACTTCGTCAATATTCATAGCTATTATACTTGAAATCAAATTCTAACAATTTTGTTAGCTCCGGAGCATGGACTTTGGTCTAGTTGGACCTTTGATCGGGATCCGGGAGTTTTTCAGCTTGGAAGTCTCTCTCATTTTGTGTTTTTAGGCTAGTTGGGCTTGTTTGGTTGACTTTGGTCAACATTTTGAGAAGACGTCCTTGGGTGAAACTTTTGTCAGCGTTGTTATCTCTGGAATGCTGAGTTAGTGTGTGTTAGTTGGTTGGTTTTGGTCCAGGGTAAGTCAGGCTCATTTTGGATGTTTGGTTGGCGTTTGCTAGTATTGACTTGGGTCAACATTCCTCCGAGATGACCTCGTATGAAAATTTCATTGATTTCGTTGAGTCTGGAATGTTGTTTCCACTCTAATAGTTCTATTGGTTTTTGAGTATCGAGTTTTGATTGTCCCCGAAATGCCCCATAGAAGTTTTTATTGTTGCTGGTTTTTCTGCTTTGGATGGCCTTCAGCGCAATAGTGCCCCTGTGATTTTCCCTTCAGTGCGATCGCGCCAAGGCAGCACGAATGCATTGGTCTGTGATCCTTCCTTCAGCACGATTGCGTTGGTCTGTGACCTGTACCTTAAAAAGACTTTTCCTCAATTTTTCAAACTTCTTCTCTCATTTCCTCCCACACCAAACTGATTTCCCTTTCCTAAAAACTTTCCCCAAGTCAATTTCAAAGCTGTGGGACTTTATCAAATTAAGGATTTCCAAGCCATTGCAATTCTTCCTTCCCATAGCTAAAAACTCCATTGTTGTACTTTCTTAAAGCTTAGGGAAAAATTCGGGTTATAGTTACTCATTTGGGGTCTGCATGCTCGTGACTTCAAGGAATTCACTCTGTAGACTTGGTTTCCTCCCTTTGTGGTAAGCTAATTCCCCATTTGTTACCGGTTTTTCTTTCGTAAATTCCATCCTTAATTCGTTGGTCATGCGGGTTGTTTTGATCCCTTGTTTGTTGGCTAAATATGCTCATTTTTGGAGCACTCATTCTTGAGATTATTTTGATCATCGTGCATCTTTCAATTTTTGGTTTTGGGTTGTGGGCCCCACAGGCCTGCTTTTGACCCGAATTTTGACCCGGCTATTATTAATGTAATATGGGTATTGTTGATCTTTTTTTGATGCATAAATTATTGTGTTGATAGTTTTTTCGCGTATTGGATCTTCTCGGATCAGTTCGAGCTTGGATGACGTTGTTCCAACAGCTATTCGTCGAAAGACAGGTAGGTTATGGCTTTCCCTACCTAGACTTTGCATATATAGGCTATAACTGCATTAATTAGTATCATTGGGTGGGTTGTTACAGGTTGGTACCCCTGACCTTGTCCGTCTCTTTGGTCCATTTATTCCATGCGTTGATTGTACTATTAGTGTAGTATTGTATATTACTCTTGTGGTCCTGTTCGGCCTTGTAGTGACTCTGGAATATAGATGATGGGTTATTTAGGAATGTCTGCGAGTCTCGGACATCTAGATATTGCTTTAGGCTGGCTATCTATGTTGTAGATCTGATCGTGCCTGTGCAGGAGCGATAGGAATGTTTGGGAGCCATTGTGGGATAATTTATATTGTTTGCGAGCATATCATTCATGCAAAAGGTTTTTCTGCATGTTTTACTATTGATTTGGCTTTGGGCCGACTATAAACATTTTTCTAAACTTTGCATGTCCTAGAGGGCCAATTTTTCAGTAATATGACTTTGAAAGGGTAGTGAAACTGGCTTTTATTAAACTTGTTGAAGAAAAGAGCATATTATGATGATTTGATTACCAGTTTTCACATATACTAGGCTCGACTGTGCCAGAGTGCTAGACTTGATTTGCTACTATTTTAGACCCGGATATGCTCCAGGCACCCTTTATAAGGGTTATTGAGACTTGATTATTTATTTAGACCCGAATACACTTTGGGCATCCTTTGACGAGTTTTTGAGACTACTGCTACTGATTTAGACCCAGTTTAAGTTTGAGCATGTACTTCGAGATCCAGACTATTGACTTATACTATTGAGATTCATGGTTTTAGTATGTGTTCTACGAGTAGACCCATATGGACCTTGCCATTCTTGGGCCAAAGGCTATGGGATGATGCAGTGTGCTTGGAAGAGGGGTATACGAAGCAGCAGAGGTATACGGGTCATGTCCTTCCATGGGTTCTGCCTCTATTGGGCCTTATAGGTACCGGAGGGGGTAACATATAGTTCTAGTATCACACCAGATTCATCATACATCTTCATGCATATTGTGTTCCAATTCCACCCTTGTTTGATGTGTGCTCAGTGTACGCTCCGGTTGAATGGGAGGCCGGAGGGTTTGTTTTCACTTGATTGTGTTCCTCTATTATATGGGTGGCCGTTGGGACTGTAGATAGATTATATTACTCATGTCGCTTTTAAGAACTTGTTGTGGCATTCAGTTCTTGGTGGATTAGTGGTTCCTAGCCTGTTGAGGCTCTTATTATTGGACTTTGATTATTGAGGGGCTTGTGAGTCCTATATTATTTGAGGCGATTGATATGGCCTTCTGATTGGTTTTGGGTTGTCTGACTCTATTCCTTATCGTGGTTTTGATTAGTGGATCTCGGTTCTTGTGGCTTAGTTATTCCATCCTAGGGTAATACTTAAGTGGTTGTTTTGTGCCTATTCTTATCATGAAATTGTTTTTTAAGCATGTTTCCGTTAGTTTATGGCTTCTAGTTGATTATGTTGGCTTGCTTTCCTTCTTACCCTTTTTTTCTTGAGGTTACCGGTATACCACCATGCTTCTAAACTCTCTCTCTTTATATATACTGTTATTCAAAGGATTCCAGGTGCGTTCTTTCTTCTTTCACCTGTGTTTCAGTTTTATGTATATCTTCTGTGCTAGCATGTATGCTTATAACTCTTGATTTGCTATTCTTCATGCTAGATTCCATGTTCTTCCCTATTTGCTTCAGTGTCTATTTTCTTGTTATCTGCTACTTACGGTTTTTATATCTTATATGCACTTAGTCGGCCGATGATGCCTACTAGGTACCCGTTGCTTAGCAATTGGTGCTCATACTACATTTCTGCATCTTTCTGGTGCAGATATTAGTTGAGCTTTTTCCATTGATCATGTTGGAGACTCGTGAAGCTGTTGGATATTCGAGACAAGGGTGAGCGCCTGACGACCGGGGCTGGATCACATCTTATCTTTTGTACTGTTTCTCTTTGCATATTTGGAGACAGTTGTACTGATTATTTTGTTACTTCTAGCACTTGTATTCTATTAGAAGCTTCTATACTATCGATACCAAGTCTTGGGGTTGGTGTAGTTTTCTTTTGTATATCTATATTCGGGTTATTGCTTTTGCTTGTTCTATCTTTATATTCTGCTTATTGTGCATATTGGTTAGGTAGTAGCCCATTACTAATCGTTCTGGGCCACGAAAATTGGTTCTCCTACAGGGGGTTGTAGGTGCCATCATGACTTGAGAAATTGGGTCATGACACTCTGATTACCAAGAAGTGAGCACTCTTTGTTAGCCTATCCACCATAACCCCAATTGCATCATGATTTCTTTGAGTGTGAGGAAGTCCAAAAACAAAGTACATAGTTATACTCTCCTAGTTTCGACAAGGGTTGTAGCAAACCAGCTGCGTTTTGATATTCAGCCTTTATTTGATAACAAACAAAATATTTCAAAATAAACTCTGCAATGTCTTTCTTCATACCATTCCACCAATAGTGTTCTTTTAATGGTTTGGTACACTTTGATGCCTCCCGGATGCATTGTATATGGTAAAGTATGTGCTTCGCTCAAAATTTCTCTCCTCAAATTTTCATCATTAAGGACACATAACCTATTCTGATAAAATAGGATACCATCCTACCTCAATGTAAAATCAAGTTTCTCCATATTTTGAAGTTCTTTGGTTAATTTTAAAATTTTCGCATCTAATTTTTGTGCTTGTTTCACCTGTTCAAGTAATATTTGCTTGACTTTAAAATTAACAACAACTGAACCATTAAAATTGAGTGTAAGATGAGCATTCATGGCTCTTAACTCAAGAAGCAAGGGAAAGGGACTCAATGATAAACTTCAGAGGGATTTATGACTTAGGGCATCTCCAACCACATTGGATTTACTCGGATGATAGTTAATTATGCAATCATAATCTTTGATATGCTCAAGCCATCTTCATTTTCTCAAGTTAAGGTCTTTTTGTGTACCTAAGTACTTCAAGCTCCTATGATCAGTAAATATATGACCCTTTTCTCCATACAAGTAATGTCTCCATATTTTCAAAGAAAACACAATAACAACAAGTTCAAGATCATGAGTAGTATAATTCAATTCATGTGGTTTCAATTTTTGAGAGACATAAGAAATAACTTTTTCTTCTTGCATCAGAACAAAACTGGGACCACGATGAGAAGCATCACAATATATCACATGATTTTTCCATTTAGTTGCTTGAGTAAGTATAGGAGCTTGTGTCAACAAGGATTTGAGAGTTTCAAACCTCGCTTGGCATTTGTCATCCTAAGTAAACTTGACTTCCTTCTTCAAAAGTTTAGGATAAGGAGAGGCTATAATGGAGAAGCCTTTCACAAACCTTCTATAGTATCCTGCTAAGCCCAATAAACTTCATATCTCTGTTTGACTTTTGGTTGGTTTTCATTCAGCAATAGCTTGAATCTTACTAGGATCTACCTTTATACCTTCAACTCACACAACATATCCTAGAAAAGCCACTTCACTAAGCAAAAATTCACATTTAGAAAGCTTAGCATACAACTCTTTCTCCCTCAAAATTTGCAAAACAATGCGGAGGTGTTTATCATGATCTTCGCTATTCTTGGAATATATTAAAATATCATCTATCAAAAAAATCACAAATTGATCAAGATAAGGCTTAAATACTTGATTCATTAGATCCATGAACACCGCAGGAGCATTTGTTAACCCAAATTGCATCAACAAAAATTATAATGATTGTACGAAGTTTTAACTGCTATTTTGGGAACATTTTGATCTCTTACCTGCAGTTGGTAATACCCAGACCTCAAATAAATTTTTAAAAATAAATTAGCACCCTTCAGCTAGTTAAATAAATCATCAATCCTAGGAAATGTATATCTGTTCTTGATTGTTATCTTGTTCAATTGTCTATAGTCAATGCAAAGCCTAAGAGTGTTGTCTTTATTCTTTACAAATAAGACAGGTGTTCCACAAGGAGAAATACGAATATGGATGAAACCCTTTTCAAAAAGTTCCTACAATTGAACTTTCAACTTCCTTAATTCTGCCGGAGCCATTCTATTGGGAGGGAAAGAAATAGGAGTAGTCCCAGGAATAAGCTTTACTGGAAATTCAACATCTCTTTCAGGATGCAACCAAGGATAATTTTCAGGGAAGACATCAGGAAAATCACACAATGTAGGTATTTCCTTGAGGCTAGGATTCTCTAAATGGGTATCAACTATATGAAAAAGTTAGGCATCACAAATTTGACAAATCATCTTTCTTGCCAAGACCACCGAAATAATATTAGATGTTAATGATCTTTCAATTTGAACAATGATGTTTGAAAATGTAGGGTCTTTAAAAGTCACACGCTTCAACCTAAAATCCACCATTGCATGGTATTTATAAAGCCAATCCATCTTGATAATAACATCAAAGCCTTGGAAATGCATTTCCATCAAATCAGCAGGGAAGACTAGATTTTTAATCATCAAGGGACAATCTCGATAAATCTGATTACAAACAACCTGATGACCCTAAGGACTTTCGATAAGAACATTATAGTTAAGTCTCACTGATTTCATATTTTTAGGAAAAACAAGTGATTAGCAAATATAGGAGTGTGTTGAATTGGGATCAAATGGTGTAACAACACATAAGCCAAATAAGTGAAATTTACCGATAACAACGTCTGGTCAATCTTGGTCATACCTTTATCTCATGGCATAAGCTCATGTAGTTGCTCTTAACCCACTAGCTTGATTAGCTCCACTTGGATCCACTGCTTTTGTGTTTCTTGTTCTTGCACCTGTATTGCTTTGAGGAGTATTAGTAGCAGGTTTCTGAACTGAGCCTTCAGTACGCAAAGAAGGATCAGAGTTACTATTAGGACAACCCTTAACCTTATGATCAAAGTCCCCACAATCAAAAAATGCACCAAAAGCCCTCCTAAAAGTATCATAGTGATTCTTCCCACATTGTGCACAAGTTGGTATGCGAGTCTTGCCTTTGCCGTAATTTAGAGTGCTAGTTGGAGAAAAATCTTATCTATTTTGCTTATTTGAGCTGACATGATAATACTACCAGCCATTGAATCATCAAATCTACCTCTTTTGGATGGACCTTCGTAATCTGATTTAGTCTTCTGAATTTGTTTTCAATTCTACTCGCTTCTTCCCAATTTTCTTCCCAAATAAGGGCAGTTGAAACCAATTTGCAAAATTTCTCATGTTGTAGGATTGCCACATTCTATCATATAGAATTATTCAAATTGTCTTCAAAGTGCCTGCACTTGTCTTTCTTTTCATTAATAATACCTCCAACATAGCGAGAAAGTCTGAAAATCTTTTGTTGATACTCAGAAATAGACATTCGTTGTTGCCTTAAGTTCAAAAACTCATTTTATTTGCATCACAATAAGAAGGTGGTACTTACTTTATACATAATTCCTTAGAAAAATCATCCCAAGTAAGAACTGGAGGTTTTGCTTTTTCATTTGGTACACTTACTCACACGTCATAAGCATCTTTTGTTAATAGTGAGATAACATATTTAAATTTGGCAGCATCTGAACACTCTAACTGCTCAAATACCCTCTCCATACTCTCAAGCCATTGTTTAGTATCATTAGGATCAACAGTACCTTCAATCTCAACTCCACCCATTTTTCTCATTTTATCATAATTCCTTTCATTAGGGTCTTGCGTTTCTCCAACAAAGTGATGAAAGAAATCAGCCATCCGTTGAAAATGAGGATTCATAACAAGAGCACTATGACCCATATGAGGATGTGGCTCAACTCTCACACCATGATTGTTTCTAACTTCAGATCTACTGGTACGAGGGTAACTATGATAAGCATGATGTTCTCCAACCCCTTCCTGTAAGTGTGTTTGGGAAATAGAGTTACCCAAACTCCCACGAATGGCTTCCATAGGTCTATTAGAAAAAGACTCCATAACTTAATTCCTTCAAAAAAGAAGATCACATTACAATCTTAGTGATAGCCTATGATAGAAAACAACTATCGCTAAGTATAAAGCTTAGTGGTGTATAAAATTTGGACTTAGAGCCATAAATTTTTCCAATTTGCTTTTAAATTCTTGATAGCTCAATGTAACATATAAATAAAAATCAAGTAAATAAGTATATTACAAGCATCAAAATAGGCATTTAAAGCTCAAGTGTCAAGAAAGCTCATAGAACTATTTCACAAGATGTCAAATAATAAATTTAACTCAATATGTATGTCATGCCATTACACCAAGCATAATCCAATGTCAAGAAGGATCGAACCCTGTATCAAGTAGGGTCAAAACCCAATAATCAAGAGAATCAAGAAAAATGTTTAAAATAGCTTTCTAGTTCGTACTTAAATAGATAATTTCAAAAATTAAGACGAACCACAAATTCAAAGTAAAGATAGCCAAAGATACAAATCAAGAGGCATACCAATACAGTGACAAATTTACTGCCACAAGAAGGACAAAGTAATAAAAATGCAGAATGATCGAGTAATCCGTACAAGTAGGCGAATTAACAAATATCTCAAAATAACGATAAAGCAAATGAAAGTTTTAAGACAATAATCAAAATACTCCTGAAAGTAATGAGAGTACAAGTTAAAGTTTATACATAAACCTTGTTTTTTAGCGCACAAAAAGTCCTACCACAACTTCAAGAGTTCAAATCGTAGACCAACAAATGCGTCAACTTTCTCAAACAAATTCTTTTAGCTTGTACAAGATTATAAATACCTTGAATAGACATTCAAATACAAATTTAATATTTAGTTATTTCAACAGGTGAAAATGAACAAGATAGACATCAAAAGTGAGCCTAGTTTGTGCAAATTACACCAAATTCCCAAAATAGTAAATCTGGACAGCGTGCTGCCTTGTGTTGTGACTCTATTTCTAATAGGTAAATGGAAAACCTAGACTCTGTTGTCTTCACAAAAGTTGTAGGTACATGTATTAGAGTTTCAATAGGTAAAAGAAATATCACAAAATATATTTTGTACAAAAAGATATGCTCAAAATACTAACATCAGTACATAGAAGGTTTCTTAATCATAAAAGCTGGGAAGAACTTTTCTTGTATTGAATCTTCTTTTCAAACCAGTATGAGCAAAATCAGCTTTTGACATAAACATAAGAGTTAAATATCTATGTGTTAGCTTTCCAAATCATATTTTTCTACCAAAATGGATCTATACACAACGAGATATTCTAAAATTACTAACAGCTATACAGTCCAAAAATAAGTTTGTAAACTTACCACAAGGGAGGGTGCTTCCTTGAGTTTTAGCCGAAAAGAACAAGTTTTTCTTGTTAATTAGCTAGGAGAATCTGGTGAGAATAGTGTTTAGAGGTTTCTTAAGAGTTAGGAAACTAAATAATAAGATGAGGTGTAATAATTTACACAAAAACTTGGATATATATATCATTTAAAAAGGTGGATGCCCAAATATTAAATGTGGCTTCCCTAAATGTTAAATATCTCATGAATTTACTAATATTTATGAGATAATTATAGTTTTAGTAGTTTACGTAAATTCCTCGAGAAAATTTCCTAAAATATCATCGCACTTTTAGGAAAGTAAATCTTTAAATGTCGCAAAAATTCAAGTTTAGAAAGCGTGAAGTAGAAGGTGTTCTTATTATCAAGGAATAATCTATTGAAGTGCAAATGTTAGATTACATATTTTGGGGTATTACATCATGAGTTTCAATAGTTAGACTATGATCTTGCTAAAGAAGCGTTACATGTTTATAAGGCATTATTCAGAAAGAGCTTTATGAACTTACTAACGTATATTGAGATGATTTTTTCAATGAAGTACACTTTTTTGTTTTGAAATCTCATGCTAGTACAATCAAATATGATTTTTGAACATAGAGGCTCACCTGCAATATTTCTCAGTTAGTTTAGCATCAAGCTCACAAATCTATGTCAGATGTAGTGATATCGAGCTAGAAAGCTCTATATTACATTTTTCATTACCTTTGATAGATTCTTACTTCATGAGCATTTACATCTTTTGGGAGGATTATTTAGCACAAAGATGGGTAAGGTTTCAAATAATTAAAACCCTAAAACTACGTTTCTAGGTAGGATAGGATTGTACCATTAATTTGGGTGACCCTACAGATAGCCCCTGATAAGGGTTCAGTATGGATCCATAGTTCAGTACCGCTCTTTACCACGGCAAGGTTTTGAACATCTCTCCCAACCGCGCCAAAGGTTGGACATCATGTGCTCATATGGTGTTTTTCGGTTAAGAGACACTTTCAACTAAACTAATATATATCTAGTACTTATTATTGATGCACAATTTTCAGGTTTCATAGCAGTTGTACATATTCTTTCTTGTACACTTGTGTTTTACTTGCATTAGTTAGTACATTTCAGTGATTATCCTTTCCTCTCTTATCAGTTTGGTATTTAATTTTAGCATTATTATTTCATTTGGCTATTTACATACTGTACATTCCATGTATTGGCATCATTCGATGCAACATCATTGCATGATGTAAATTTAGGTACTCGGGATCGGTTGCGTATGCATCATTAGGAACTCTTACATTTGACATTGGTGAGACCTCCTTGGTTTTGGGGGATCCAGTTTATTCAATTGTTTTTAGATTTTGCTAGTAGAATATGAAGGTATCTTCACTATATTAGAGGCTTCATATATGAGTCGGACAAATAGTTGTTTTCCATCTTATTTCTTAAATGTTCATACATATTAGTTTTAAGATACATAAAGGTGTTTGTTTTTCTTTCCGAGGAATTGCATGTGCATCTTATTCAAAAGATTTTGCATGTTATTGAAGCACTCAGTTTAGAAGCAAGCCAGGCCAAGGGTCTACTCGGGCCATTAGTAGTTTCGAGTGTCATCCATGCCAGGGTGTAGGGTTAAGGTGTGAAAAACTTGGTATTAGATCTCTAGGTTCAATAGTCCTTGGTACTCTAAAAATTTGCATCTACTAGAGTCCTTCATTTGGGTGTGAAGTGCATCACACTTATAATATAGAAGCTATACGACATTAGGAAATACCTCCCCTCTTTCATACTCAAGTTTGTGCGATCGAGTCTAAATCTATGAAATTTTCTCCTAACTAATGCATTCACGTATTTCAGATCATGCCTCCTAAAAAAACAGCCAACCAGAGAAAGACAACAAGTTGAGGTTCCCACTGGAACCAATACAAGTAATCTTCCTCCACTGATATGCTGGCATTTTATGACACATTTGACAATTTATTATAAAGAAGTTTTGTAGTTTTCAAGTATATTTGGTGCAAATTGGTGTGATTTGGATGTGTTTTAGGAAAGTTGACGTAAATGTATGGAAGAAGGCAGCAGTAGATCTCTTTACGAATCATTTTGAAGATTTATGAGCCGTTGGCAATGTCGTAGGAATTCAAGTTGAGAACAGAAGCTGAAGCATAATATAAGTTATAATGGTCCCCGTTATGGACTGATATCCATAGAAATGGTTTGTTAGGGTGACCGTTCCAGCAAATTAGTGCATGCCTAGATGAAGAAAGTTATAATGGCCACCAAAATTGTAAGGACCCTTTCGGTTATTTCCACGTATACGTTTTTCCTTGAACCATTAGATCTTGTTTTTAGCAGCCCCAAGTCACTTAAGGCTTGTCAGGACCGGTATTTTCGGTGCCGGGTCCATTTGTTTGATCGTAAGTTCCTTTAATAAATTTTCTGAACTTTGGGTAAAATGTCTCAGGGCTTTTCTCTCAATATATAAAGAGTTAGTAGTCCCCCGAAATACCAAATCTAAGGTCTACGAGTCTAGTTTCCTACGCAGAAAATGTCACGTCCAACTGATCTCGGAGTAAAAAGTTATGACTGTTTTACCGCGGACTGTCTGGCAGAAACCGAGTTGCGAACCGGATCGCGAACCGGGTCGGGTCAAACTCGATTTAAGCCTCAACTTCACGTTTTAAAATGCCATTTCAGTTCCGAAACAGTGAGAAAACATACGGGAGGATTCCGAGAGAGTTCTTGAGTATCAAAATCGTGCGATGGTGAGTTGCGAACTTAAATTTAAGAATATTATTAATATCGCGTGCATTTGAAAATATTTTATTTGAAAGTTGAATTTGGTAAAAAGTTACATTATTATTACCTTTTTAAAAATATTTTAAAGGTTTATGAAAAATATTTTGTTACGACATAATTGTATATGTATTTATTTTATAAGGTTTTTATACATTGTAATATTTTAACGGAGATAGTAAATTTAGTTATATTGAAATTTATTATTATAATATAGTAGGTTTTATTCGAATTAATTTTCTATGAATTATGGTATATTTAAAAAGTTATATTTATTTTACCACGAACTTACACAATATCCGAATATATAAGAAATATGGACCCCATCCAATAATAGGAGGATAAGGAAGGGTGTGCTTTTGACACACCACCCCCACGTGTAAGTGGAAGATGAAGGCAGCAATTAGTATATTTAGTAGTGGTCATCAGCATATACACATACAGAAAGACCAAACATCCTTGTTCTTATCCTTTTCCTTTAGCACTTTTGGAGCTTTCAGTTGTTGCGTACATATATTCACCTATTCACATATAGCGATGAATAAAATTTAGAGGAAAAACATATCTTGATAATTTATTCTTTCATCGAAAGAAAATCAATTATCGACGTCAAGTTATTCAAGCACGAGTTCAAGTTTGATTTTGTTTCGGAGCTTCTTTTCGGGGAGGTTCAAGCTTGTCATCGGACGACAAGTAGGTTACGATTTATTTTCCTAGACTCCGCATATATAGGATTAAATTGTATTAATGGGCATCCTTGGGTTGGATTATTAGGTTGGTACCACATACCTCGACCGCTTTATTCATGTCCGCCTACTTTTGTTCCTCCGTTTCTTTTAGTAATTGCCGATATATTTTATTTACCCTTGTGGTCCTATGAGGCCTTGTTGACTATGGAACATAGAAGGTGGGATTTTGGGAATGTCCGGGAGTCCCGGGCATAGAATTATCCTTCTAGGCTGGTTATGCTTGCTGAGTAGCTGTGGGCCTGTGCAGGGTCGATAGGTTGATTGTAAGCTGCTGGGCAGCTATTGTGCTTGATTATACCATTTCCATGCATATAAAGAGGTTTTTCCATGTTTTACTATGGTTTTGGCTTCGGGCCTACTGGCACTATTTTCCAAACCCTGCATTGCCCCGGGGGCCCATTTTTGATGGAAATGAATTGGAAATAGTTCGATTTAACTTGTGAACATTCTTGGGTAAAAGAAAAGAAAAAAATATGATTTAAATCACCAGTTTTACGATTAAGACTAGACTCGGCAGGGACGGGGTACTAGTTGAGTTTTCCTGCTACTTGAAATGATTTTAGCCTCGGTTGGACCGAGCACTTGAGATGACTTTCTACTGTTTAGACCCGGTTATGCCCGGGCACCCTTGGAGGGGTTTTTGAGATATTTTCCTACTACTTTAGTCCTGGACAGGGTCTGGGCATGCATATTCGAGACTGGGGTCTCTATCTTGAACCGCGGACTTGCTTCAGGACGACATGTTTTGATACTGAGTTTAATATGGGCGTCTGGGACCTCCCCATGACCTTTTGCATCCGAGGCGCAGGGGCTATGGGCTGCGTGTGCCGGAGGAGGGGTATAGCGGTGGAGTAGTAGGTAATGCAGGCAGTGCCCTCGCATGGAACTACGTACTAGGCCGATCGGCAAGCCGAGCGGTATATACAGAGATACCATTTCACTTGAGATCTTCATGCATCATATCATTCATTGTTTGAGGCTCCACCCTTGTTTGTTGTTTGCTGATTGTACGCTCCGGTAGTATGGAATGCCGGAGGGTTTGTTTTCACTTGTTTGTGTTCCTCGGTTGTATGGGCGGCCGGGGACTGTAGGTAGATTTTTGCTATTTACTTACAGAGTTGTTCTCTATTAGGGATGAGTATGAGATTGGTTACTGCTAGACTGTTAGTTTCTGGATTTGAGATTG
>QJPP01006231.1:0-21942 GCA_003996215.1 Jaltomata sinuosa
CCATGCCTGTCACGACCCGATTTCTCAAGTCATGATGGCACCTACAATCCCCAGTAGGCGAACCAATTCCCGTAGCCCAGAACGGTTAGTAATGGGCTACTACCTAACCAAAACGCACCAGCAAGCAGAAATAAGCGAAAGCAAAACTCGAATATAAATACATAAAGGAAACTATACCAACCCCAAGACTTGGTATCAATAGTACAGAAGCTTCTAATAGGATACAAGTGCTAGTAGTAACAAAAGACAACATAAATTGCCTCCAAAAGTACAAGGAGCAATAGTACAACAGATGAGATGTAGACAAGCTCGGACTGTCAGGCGCTCACCCTAGTCTCAAAGATCCAAAAGCTGCACGAGTCTCCAACGTGATCAACGGAGAAAGCTCAGGTAATATCTGCACAAAAAAGTGTAGAAGTGTAGTATGAGCATAAAAACCACGGGTACTCAGTAGGTATCATAGGCCGACTGAGCGCATATAAGATATAAAAGCAGTAAGTAACAGATAGCAAGAAAACAGTCACTGAGGCAATAAGCAAGGCACAAGGAGCTAGCACAGATCATCCATAACAAAGAGTTTCAAGTAACACATGCTTGCACAGAGATACAATCACACAGAATCACTGGTGAAGGAAAGAAGAACGCACCGGGAGTCCTTTACAACAATATAAGTAAGTAGAGAGAGAGTTGAGAAAATGGCGGTATACCGGTAACCTCAAGTAAAAGGAAAAGATGGAGAGCAGTTTAACATACTCAAAATGGAATCAACAAGTATAAGGAAATCATAACACCGATCCAATCACATGATTGCATAACCAAGGAATCACCTCACAAGTACCACCCTAGGATGAAATAACTAAACCACAATAACCGAGAGATACCACTCAGCTACCCAAAAGAATAGAACCAGAGTCTCACACTCTGCTCAGAAGGCCACACAAAAGTTCCTCAATAATATAGGACTCCCTAGCCCTCACAATAATCAGATATCCCACAACTGAACATCATTAATCCTTCACTAACCGAGTGCAAAGACAAGCTTTAAATAAAGACAGGAGTAAATATAGTCTACCTACAGTCCCAACGGCCGCCCATACAACCGAGGAACGTAATCAAGTGAAAGAAAACCCTCCGGCATCCCCTACTACCGGAGCGTACACTGAACACACAGCAAACAAGGGTGGAATCCAATGCATGATATGATATGATATGAAATAGAACCTCTGTATGTACCTCCTCCGGTGCCAATCGGGCCCAGCAGGCAGGTTCCATGGAAGGACTCAGCCTGTATACCTCTACTCCACTGTATACCCTTTCCTCCGGCGCACGCAGCCCAAATCCCAAGGCCCAGAGCGGCAAGGTCCATGGAGGTCCCCGACCCCATACTAAAACTCAGTATCAAGACATGTCATCCGGAAGCAAGTCTGGGATCAAGATAGAGACCCAGTCTCAAGTATGCATGCCCAGACCCCGTCCAAGACTAAAGTAGTAGAAAATGCCTCAAAAACCCCTCCAAGGGTGCCCGGGCGTAACCGAGTCTAAAACTATAGTAAATCAAGTCTAGTGCTCTGCCCCGCAGAGACTAATATCAATAATAAAATCAAGTCTAGTGCTCTTCCCCGCAAAGACTAGTACCAGTAATAAAATCAGTGCGAAAACATCCAAAAATCCCCTTTTCTATCAACAACAGTACCAAAAATGGGCCCCCAGGGCCATGCAAATTTAGGAAAACTGTCAGTAGTGGCTCACAGCCAAAATTGTAGTAAAAATGCAGGGGAAAATCTTTTTCATGGATGATATGCTCGCACACAAATATAAAAGTAGCCCAACGGCTCACAACAATTCCTATCAGCCCTGCACCGGCCCAATAGCTACTCAGCAGACATAACCAGCCTAAAAGGATAATCTCTATTACTGGGACTCGCGGACATTCCCAAATAGCCCACCATCTATGTTCCATAGTCAATACAAGGCCACACAGGACCACAAAGGTAATATACATTATTACGCGAATACTATAAACAACGTATGAAATAGACGGACGAAAGGCGGACAATGTCTGGGGTACCAACCTATAACAACCCATCCAAGGATGCTAATTAATGCATTTATAGCCTATATACGCAGAGTCTAGATAGGGGAAAACCATAACCTACCTGTCATCCGATGACTAGCTGCTAGGACAAAAAATGTCCAAGCTCGAACCGCGCCAAAAGCTCCGAAATGAAATTAAACCCGAGTTTAGACTTGAATAACTTGATGTAGATAACCGAACATAACTTCATATTATTTCTCCCCAAATGTAACCTTCTACGTGATAGACATATAGCTAGCGTATAGAATATATATTGATATTGAAGTGGAAAAGTCTTAAAACCACATGCTGAAGCTATAGTTGCACATATAGATAAAAGTGACAAAGTTGGTCAATAGGTTCATTAATTACACTTACCATATTTGTTTATTCAATTAACTAGGTGGCAGCATTGAATTCTTTAAGGACTTGTTGTCCCTTCGAGTAGCATCCACGTACAGTGGAGATGCTCCCACTTCCTCCACCTCCACATGTAGTGGAGGTGGCTATACTACCATTATTCCCATTCCGCTTCGTAAGTATTCGGGTATTGCATAGGTTCGTGGTAAAATAAATACAACTTTTTAAATATATCATAACTAATAGAAAGTTATTTCAATTAAAACCCACTATATTATAATAATAGTTTTCAACATAACTAAATTTACTATCTCCGTTAAAATATTAATAATTTATAAAATTCTGATAAAATAAATACATACACCAATATATCATATCAAAGTATTTTTCATAAACATTTAAAATATTTTAGGAAGACAATAAAAATATAACTTTTTACCACATTCAACTTTTGAATAAAATATTTTCAAATACGCACGATGTTAATAAAATTCACAAATGAAAACACCCCATTCCCGAGAATGCTACAACACCACAAATCAGGATTGACCTTTCCACAAGGCCAGTTGAGGTCATAATGATAAAATGAACGGCCAGGGCACCAAACTATCGATCCCATCAAGCCATAAGTGACTTGGGGCGGCTACGGAGAAGCTCTAATAGTATAAAAAGGTGAAAACGCGTAAATGACCAGAAGGGTCATTACAATTGGGTGGCTTCTCCCACTATGTTTATGTTTTGATAGATCCAGGATCCATAATATTTTATGTTATCCCATTACATACTAGGAAATTTTGTATAGTACTAGACCCATTGCAATGACCTTTTTATTATCTCTGCCCTAATTAGCAACTCTATTATTGCCTAGAGGTTTTATCGAGATTATACAATAGAGGTTGTTGGTCATCAGACGTCTATAGACCTGATAGAGCTATAGATGCTTGTCCCTGATATTATTATGGGCATGGATTAGCTAGCATATTTTTATGCCAATGTTGACTATTGAGAAAAGACTGTTAGATTCAACCTTCCAAGGGAAGTTGTTCGAGAGTGGAAGGGTAATGCAACAATGCCAAAAAGCAGGTTTATTTCCTATTATATGGGAAGGAAAATGATCGCCAAAGGTTGCATTTACCATATTGTCCAATTTTAAGATATTGATGCTAAGCCATCAACTTTTCAGTTTATTCCAGTGGTTAATGAGTTTCCACATGTATTTCCAGATGAGCTTCCAGGTATTCCCTAGAATGGGAGATTAATTTTTCCTATTGATACATTACCAGATGCCCATCCAATATCAATTCCTCCATATAGAATGCCACAAACAGTATTGAAGGAATTGAATGAACAACTGAAATATTTATAAGATAAGGGCTTCATTAAGCTTAGTGCATCACCATGGGGTACACCAGTGCTATTTGTGCAGAAGAAAGATGGCTCATTTCAAAAGTGTATAGACAACCAAAAACTTAATAAGGTGACTATAAGAAACAAATATCCACTTCTAAGGATTGATGGGGTTTTTACCAATCGTAGGATGCCTAATGCTTCTTAAAGATCAATTTAAATTTAGCGTACCACCAGGAACCTGTTCGAGAGAGTGATATTCCAAAGAAAGTCTTCAGGCTCAGATATGACAAGTTTTAGTTTCTTGTGATGTCTTTTGGGTTGGCGAACACCCCACCAGTCTTTATAGATTAGATGAATAGTATCTATAGGTTTTTTTAGGCTTGTTGTCATTGCGTTTATTGATTACATTCTTGTATATCTCATTCAGAGACCGAGTATAGAGAGTATGTTCGAGCGGTGCTTCAGGTACTTTGAGATCAGAGGTTGTATTCTAAGCTCCTGAAGTGTGAGTTTTGGTTGCATTCCATGACCTTTTTGGGCTATATTGTATGAGATGCAGGTATTCAAGTTGATTTTCATAATATTATGTCTTAATGACTTGGCCTAGACCTACAATCCTGACAGATGTTTATAGCATTCTGGGATTAGCATTGTATTTATAGAAGGATTATGGAAGGATTTTTTTCACTTTCAGTACCTTTGATAAACCTGACTCACAAAGCAGCTACGTTTCAGTAGACTACAACCTGCGAGTATAGTTTCTAAGAGATGAAAAATATATTGACTTTAGCACCAGTTTTGACATCACCAGAAGGTCTAGAAGGCTACACAATGTATTGTGATGCTTCAAGCATTAGGCGGATTTATGTTTTTATGCAACAAATAAAGGTAATTGCTTATGCTTCTAGATAGTTAAAAAAAATGAAAAGAACTACCTAACCCATGATTTAGAGTTGGCTGCATTTATTCATGCCCTGAATATTTGCAGGCATTACTTGTATGGTTTTCATGTTGATATTTATACAAATCATAAGAGCCTCAAGTATATTTTTAGACTAGAAAAAGTTTAACCTACAATAATGCATAAGGCTTGAATTACTAAATGACTATGATATGGATATCTTATACCATCCAGGGAAACCCAATATAGTATCGGATGCCTTCAGTCATAAGTTTATGAGTAGTCTATCAGAGTTGGCAGCTATGAAGTGGGAGATGGCCTGGGAACTCCATTAGCTAGCTAGTTAAGGGGTTTTATTATTAGACTCCGATAATGTTGGGGTCACAATTGGGGACACACCGGTATTATCTCTAGTTTTGGAGGTGAAGGCATGAAAATATAAGGAACCCAACTTAAAGAAGCTTGGAGGCAAGGCTCAGCAGCGAGTGTCTTTAGCCTTTGATAAAGTAGGAGATAGAGTCCTCAAATTCAAAGATCATTTATGTGTTCCGGATGTTGCAGAGCTTTGAAAATAGGTTGTGGAAGAGACACACCATTCTTTTTACTCTATTCACCTAGGACACACAAAAATGTATTATGATATTAAGGAGATTTATTGGTGGATGGGATGTAGAGGGACATAGCTAAGTTCATGGCATAGTCCCTAAATAGTCAGCATGTAGAGGTAAAGCATCACAAACCTAGGGGGCTGACTCAGGAGATAGTTATTCCATTGTTGAAGTGGGAGGCCGTAAATTTGGATTTTGTCACAAGTATGCCTTGTTTGCAATGGAAGTTTGATTCTATTTGGGTGATTGTTGATACGTTGATCAAATTAGCCTATTTAATGCAAGTTTAGGCCACATCAAAGCTAAAGAGTATGTCAGACTGTACATTTGTTAGAGAAATAGTAAAACTTCATGATGTCTCGTATCAATTATTTCAGATAGAGTGGCATGGTTACAACATAATTTTGGTCATATTTCTAGAAAGGTTTGAGGACTCAGGTTAATCATGGTTTAACTTTTCAGTCGAATACCAATAGCCAAGACAAACAGATGATCTAGACACTCAAAGATATGTTCTCGGCATATGTGCCAGATTTTAGAGGGAACTGGGATGATCACTTGTCACTTATTGAGTTTGCTTATTATAACAACAATCATTTAAGCATTGGTATGGTATAGTACAACGCTTTATGTGAGCAAAAATGATGACCCCCTCTTTGTTTGTTTGAGGTTCGTGAGTTATGGTTTCTTAAACTTGACATAGCGCAGTAGGTCGTGGATAAAGGTTAAGCTGATCAGAGAGAAATTGTTGATAGCTCAAAGTCGCCAGAAATTAAATTGAGATGTTAGGAAAAGGGACTTAAAGGTCAATGTTGACAATTAAGTCTTTTGGAAGGTTTTGACAATGAAGATTAGCATTACACATTATGCGATTGTGTAATGGATATACAAAGTTGCTTACTATCTAGATTAGCATTCAGAGTGAGAGCCAGTACACCCAGTCTTTCATGTTTCTATGTTACAGAAGTGAATCAGAGATCAAACACATAATACTAATGATAGATGTTTAGATATCTGAGGAACTATCTTATGAATAAGTCTTTGTAGCAATAGTAGACCACTGGATTAAGAGATTATAGAATAAGGATATAGCTTCAGTAAAAGTGTTATGGAGGAACAAAAATATCAAAGAGATGACGTGGAAAGTTGATGAGGGAATAAAGTTGAGATATCCCAACTTGTTCACTTCTTCTGATGATGTTCAAAACAGATAGATTGTAGACCCACATTGATTACTTGAGGTACGTCACTTTTGTATTTTATAATTTATTTTGATGTTTCTAGTGATGCCATGTACATTATCTTCATTCGAGAAGGAATGTCCCTAATAGCGGGGGGGAGGATGTAACACCCCGTCCATTCGAACGTTGGATTAAATCTTACTTTTGGGGTGAGACTAAGAGTTCTTTTTATATAGGAAGAATGTTTTATGAAGTATTTTAATTACAAAGTGCTCGTGTGTTAAGTTTTGAAGTCAAGCAAGTTGCAAAATAAATGTCGGGGAAAGTTATTGTAAATTCTGTTAGTTTCCAATGGCCTAAACCTCTTGTCCATACGACTTCAGAATAGAGAGATATGCGCATTTTGGTGAAACTACACATGCTGACACGTGAAGGTGGGCCCTAGCCCCTAAGTCGGTTGGCCTTTATAAATCTCATTCTCCTTCGTTTTGAACTCACTAAAATAGACCAAAAACCATAGAAAATAATATATAAACCCTAGAGATTCTCCATTGATGTTTATGCTTTATACTCATAAGTTTAACGTAAATTGCTCTACATCGCGAGCTCGTCAGATTGGTATAGTGTTCCCATTGATTTTTGCTCCATTTTTTATTACTGCAAGGAATAAGCTCGTGGGTTTTCTATTTATGTACTGTGATCATCCAATTATTTGAAGGTAAGAGTTCTAAACCCTCGACATGATCTTAATTTGAGTTTTAGAATCAATTCCAAGGAGGAACTTATCGTTGTCGGCTTCTTTGTCATGTTTTCTTGCCGTATATTGTTACAGCTCGTGATGGGTCATTCTAACACCATGTTTAGCTTGGTATTTCAAATAATTTTGTGGAGGTAACCTTCCTCCTATGACACTCTTTCGCAGTTCCATGTTCTAGTATCATTTTATGGATTTCAGCACCACAAAGTGGTATTTTGGATCCGTGGCTCTGGGTAGCACCTTTGTAATATTAAATTGGGTTGTTATTGTTGTATATTGATGGTGTTAAGGTTTTGGAGGGACTGGGGATTGGTGTAATTCTTATTTGAGTCATGTATGATGGTTGTCGAATTGAACGACCTAAAGTACACCATCAAATAATGCCTCAGGAGCTCGTCGCTCCTTGAGATGTTGTTAGCATATTGTTGTTGGATTTAGCTTCCATTTATTATTGTTATTGGCCTCATTTTATGCTTTGCAGTTGGCTGTTCGCATGTGTGACATTAAAACCATATTAATTGTCTACGGCACGTCTCGCAACTCTGTTGATTCTAGCAATTGTGGCGTTATGATAGGCTGGTCGAGTTTCATAGAGACACCTTTGGGGCTTCATTTGAAAGGTATGTTAAGGCTTCCTTTTCACTTTCTTGCATGACCTTTAAGTCCAAAGCTTTTATAGCCTTTATAACATCGTTATTTGACTTGTTGCCTTAAAGTATTGAGCTTTGCTCCACAGCATGATGTAGCGACTATCAGCAGCACTCTATTCCTTACCCAGCAGTCTAGAGAAACATGTTCTGATTATATTGAGGTTACCTATGATTACATGATATTATTGTGTTGTTTTTATCATTTTTCTGCCGCCTATGAGCTTGTTTTGGCCTCAGCAGACACTGACACTTAGGGTTTTGGAGCCTACATTCTGGTTACTATTACCGTAACTTCAGGTCGGGCATACCATACCTACGGGATGGGCAGGCTATGGCTACGAGGCAGCAGTTACATTATATAGGGTAGCAGATACATTATATTACTATACCTTTGGGCTGGGTAGACCATACCTACAGGATGGGCAGGCTGTATCGACGGGGCAGCACATATATGGTACCACAGAGCCTTAGAGTTGTAGTGATTCATAAAACATGTACAATCAGACAGTTCAAATCAAATTATCATTGGGGTCCAGGTAAGGGCGTCAGCATGTGTATTTAGTGACTGTTTGCACCTATTAGGACTTATGGAAATTGTATGATGTTTGTACCTATAGGGCTTATGGGTTCCAGGTAAGGTTATTGTTTGCTATGTGCTTTAGATTGTATCTTATTGTAGGAAGGTAAGTTATTGTACCTCCATTTTACTCCTGCCCTTTTGTTCAGTCCTTACACTTCAGTTTCAGTTTTCAATTTGACTTACATGCTCAATACATTATTTTGTACAGTCTCCCCATTGCCTGGGGGCACTGCATTCTTGCCTACAAGTTCTAAGCGACAACCATACAGATTGTCGGGTAGCATAGATGAGCTTTCAGCGAGTTGGTTGACTCTTTCCCTTCCAGGGGTTGCCAAAGTCTCATAGGTTTGCCTTTTGCTGTTTATAGTTATTGGGTAGGTTGGGGCCCTGTCCCACTAAGTATTGTATTCATAGAGGCTTGTAGACTAGTCTGTTGGGTTACATAGCTATGATGGAGACCATTTTGGCCTTGTATTTTTATTAGTTATAGCTTGCTAGCCAGTTAGGCCAAATTGTTGTTGTGTTGGATGTTTAGCGGCTCATTGGCCTAGTTTACATTGTAGAGACATGTTTTTCAGTTTTTATATAGAGATCTTGATGGACTTTATGGACCGCATATGGCTTATGCTTTCCTTGATATCATGGCGGCCTTGACGACCCAAACATGACTTATGTGCTACCTTTTTATTGCTTTATATGAATTGTTGTGATATATATTCAGATATAGACTCAATTAAAAATAATGAATAAGAATACTTCCGCACACATACCGCGCACAGGCACGGCAAAAATGGTATCAGAGCAGTCAGGTTTATCCTACTGTGATGGCTCAGCTATACATGTGAATCGCCGATGCGAAAGTCACGGTGTTACATCCTTGTATACGTTTCCCTCGGAGTAAAAAGTACCGTTGGCATTAGCCAGGTAATATAGCTGAGAGGCCAGGATGATGGCAAAAATGGTATCAGAGCATATAGGAGTTATTAGTAAGAAGATAAGAAAATTGAGAAGAAAATTAAAGAGCTTATACCCGGAATATAAACAACTCAGTATTACAAAAACTGATAATGACAAATTAAATAAATTAATTAATACCATATCTAAAACAGAATATAAATACATTAAATATTTAAAGAAACAATGACTAATAACAATAACAAACACAGACAAAAGCTTAATGAAATGAATACAGAAAAAAGACAAGAATTAAAACATAGACAAAATAGACTAAACACTAATATATTTGCAGGAGTTTGCCATAAATCCCTATTAGCACAAAGAAGAGTTATATTAGAATTACAATTACAAATAGACAGTCTAGAATATAAATACCAACATAATTTATAAATGAATAAAGAAGAATTTGCATTAGAAGAAAAAACATATGTAAATCCGGAAGGATTAAAGATAACAATAGTATTTTCTAATTTAGGAAGAAGATATAAAAAAATAGGAGATAATCTAAATTTAATGTTAGAAAAAGAAACGGTAAAATTAGAAGATAAATTAACCGCAATGGTTAGAATAACAAAAGAAAATGAAGAAATAGATAGGAAACGAGAAATTGAAAAAATACAACAACAAACAAAAGAAAAAATACAACGAATAGAAGAAGTAAAAAACACTAAAATAATAGAACTAGAAAAAGAATTAGAAGTGCTAAAACAATTATATGCAAATAAGCAAAAAGAAAAAGAAAAACGTAGAGAAGAGGAACAAGAGTTAAAACTGACAAATGAAATAGAAAAATTTAAATTACAATTAGAAGAAGAACAAGACAATCTACCAAAAATAAGCATAGACGAAATAAGTGAAGAAAGTGATAATGATAATGATCTAGGAGAAAACTATTCGGAAACAAGTGAAACATATACTGAACTAATAGAAAAAATGGAAAAAGCAAAAATAAATCCAGAAATAAATACAGGAGATATGAGCACTGATGATAAACCAAGTATATCAGGAGTAAAGAATCCAAAGCAATTAAATCCAAGATACTATAGGACAGACTATAATTCATATGATAAAAGTAAAACGTTATGGGAAAAAAGGCCGAATAAGAAATGGACACCAAGGCAGATAACTGAACAAAATAATTTTTTAGATCTAGATTGTGTAGCAGATATAAATAAAACAATTCAATTATGGATAGGATATATTTCAAAACAATTAATAGACAATAAAATATCGATAGCTGAAACACCAGGATATATAGAAAGAACACTTATAGGAATGGTAAAATTATGGTTACAAAATTTAACAAACGAAAGTCTAGAAACATTAAGAAGTGATAAAAAATACGATGGAACAGATGCTACAACAACTACGAAAATATTATTTAAATATGAAATAGCAATAAGAAATGAATTTGGTAGTATGACGACGGAAATAGAAGAACAAAATAAAGAAAAAACTATAAATAGAAATTTAATGTCGAAATTAGCAATATGTAATATGTGCTATCTAGATGAATATACTTGTGCATTTAAAGACTATTATTACAAAGGAACATATAATACAGATGAAAGTAAATAAATAAGAAAATTATATTTTACTAAATTACCAGAACCTTTTAGTTCAAAAATAATAAAAAATTGGAATGAAGCAGAATTAGTAGATACTCTAGGAGCTCGAATAAAATTTTTACAAAATTGGTTTATGGAATTATGTGAAAAATACAAAGAAAATATTAAAATGAATAAAATATTAGTAAGAAATTTAGCATGTTGTAAAGATAGAACAGCACCCCAATTCGGATGCACAGATAAATATTATAAAAAACATAAGAAAATAAAAAGATATAGTAGTAAATATAAACCATATAAATCAAAATATAAGTATAAAAAACCAAGAAGAAGATATTATGTAAAAAATTACAAATATAAAAAACCATATAAAACAAAGAAAAAATTAACGGAATGTACTTGTTACAATTGTGGAAAACTAGGACACTTAGCTAGAGATTGCAAATTACCAAAAAATCCAAAGAAAAAACAAATTACCGAAATAATAATAGGAGATGATAAATATACACAAATGGAATATATAGATTATGAATTAGGGAGTGAAGACAGTATATATGAATTATCAGAAAATGAATTATCAGAAAACGAAAACGAAAACGATATAAATAATAATATAGGAGAATCGGAAGAAGAAAATTATGACTGAGAAAGATATAAGGATAATACAACAAGAAGAACACCAAGATGAACAATCCTCAGAACAAAAAATAATATTTGACACCAATATATTTGAACAAATAAAGGGAAAAGAATTAGATCTAAGCATAGATAAAATATTAGAGGTACCAACAATAAAAAATTGGTTTAAAAGACAAAAAGAAGAATATTATGTAATAAGCCAAAGAGAACATATAATAGATTGTAAATACATTAAAGGTAAAGCTAGAATACCAATCTTAAATAAAAAAGTACTAAATAAAGAAATACAAGATATAAAAGCAAAAAATCCAATAAAATACGTACATTTAGGAGGAACAGAAATACTAATAAAAGCATGTTTTAGAGAAGGAATAGATACCCCTATAGAAATATACTTAGCGGATGATAGAATTATACAACCTATAGAAAAAAGTGTAATAAGTGCAGTAAAAGGTAATCTAATATACCAAAAATTTAAATTCATAATAAGTGCAAATTATTCAGTAGCAATAGATGATAAAAATATAGATAGATCATTAGTTTTATACTGGAAAATGTCGGGAATAGAACTAGCACCAGGAAGTAAGATATTTACGGCAAGATGTAAAAACTTATACATCCTTACAACAAAACATAAAATAACAGCTAGAAATAAAATAAATAGAATTAAAATAGAAAATCCGTTTGAAAGAATAGTATCAGTTATAGATAATAATGATTATAGTTATGCAGAAATGGACATCGAAGAAGACTTAGAAATAGTAAAGGAAAGAATAGAAACGTCAAAACGAACAAGTAATGAAATACCAGAAACATCATCAAGAATGAGTACATCAAGAAGGATAAGTTATGTAACTCCACCAAAATTAATAGAAGAAATAAAACCATATCATTACTACATAACAGGATTAATGGATCAAAGGAAATATTTAATATTAATAAATACAGGACAACAAGAAAATTATATTGCAAAAGAATTAATACCAGAAAAAGAAATAATAACAAATGAACAACAAAATTCGGAATTACCAAAAGCATTAAGAAAAATTGAAGAAACAACCGAAAAAGAATTAATTATTGGAGGAATACCAATATTAATAAATTTTAAAATATATCAAGGAGATAAAAATATCACCCTAGGAGCAAAGTGGTTAGAAAAAGTTAAACCATATAACCTAGAAGATAAGCAATTAACAATAAGTTATGAAAATAAAAAGGTAGTAATCAAAAGAACCTTAATATGATAAAATAATAAATTAACATAATGAATGACAAAAATATATATACTTACCAAAATAATAGTAGAAGGATACTATAATAGATATTATACACCTATGATGGATACAGGAGCAGAAGCTAACATGTGTAAACATAATTGTCTACCAGAAGATAAATGGGAAGAATTGAAAACACCCTTAGTAGTAACGGGATTTAACAATGAAGGAAGTATGATAACACATAAAGCAAGGAATCTAAAAATACAAATATGGGATAAAATACTAACCATAGGAGAAATATATAGTTATGAATTTACAAATAAAGATATATTGCTAGGAATGCCATTCTTAGATAAATTATTCCCACATACTATAACAAAGACACATTGGTGGTTTACTACCCCATGTGGACAAAGAGTAGGAGCAAAAAGAGTAAATAATAAATTAAGAAAAACAACACCATGGATCAAAGGAAGTGAGAAAATTACCAAAAACTAGAAAATATAACACCAAGCAACCATAAAATAGAAATAATCATATTTTCTATAAATAAGATAAAACTACTCCAAGATAAATTAGAACTACTATATAATGATAATCCCTTACAAGGATGGGAAAAACCCCTTACAAGGATGGGAAAAACATAAAACAAAAATAAAAATTGAACTAATAGATGAAAATAGTATAATAATGCAAAAACCTTTAAAATATAATTTTACGGACCTAACAGAATTTAAAATGCATATACAAGAATTATTGGACAATAAATATATACAAGAAAGTAACAACAAACATACTAGTCCAGCATTTATAGTAAATAAACATAGTGAACAAAAACGAGAAAAAAGCAGAATGGTTATAGATTATAGAAATTTAAATGCAAAAACAAAAACATATAATTATCCAATACCAAATAAAATACTAAAAATCAGACAAATACAAGGATATAACTATTTTAGTAAATTTGACTGCAAATCAGGATTTTACCATTTAAAATTAGAAGATGAATCTAAGCAACTAATAGCATTTACGGTACCACAAGGATTTTACGAATGGAATGTATTACCCTTTGGATATAAAAACGCACCAGGTAGATACCAACATTTTATGGACAGCTACTTCAACCAATTAGAAAATTGCATAATATATATAGATGATATACTATTATATTCTAGGACAGAGGAAGAACATATAAAATTACTAGAAAAATTTATACACATCATAGAAATATCAGGAATTAGTTTAAGTAAAAAGAAGGCAGAAATAATGAAAAATCAAATAGAATTCTTAGGTATACAAATAGATAAAAATGGAATAAAAATGCAAACGCATATAGTACAAAAAATAATTAATTTAAATAAGACACTTGACACAAAAAAGAAGCTACAATCATTTTTAGGATTAGTTAACCAAGTAAGAGAATATATCCCTAAATTAGCAGAAAACTTAAAACCACTGCAGAAAAAATTAAAGAAAGATGTAGAATACCATTTTGACGAAAAAGATAAAATGCATATAAAAAAGATTAAAAATTTATGTAAAGAACTACCAAAACTATATTTTCCAAATGAAAAAAGGCAATTCACATACATAGTAGAAACTGATTCTAGTGATCACAGTTATGGAGGAATTCTCAAATATAGATATGATAATGAAGAAATTGAACATCATTGTAGGTATTATTCGGGATCATACACGGAACCACAATTAAAATGGGAAATAAATAGAAAAGAACTATTTGGATTATATAAATGTTTGTTAGCATTTGAGCCATATATTGTTTATAATAAATTTATTGTAAGAACAGATAATACACAAGTAAAGTGGTGGATAACGCGAAAAATACCAGACTCGGTGACAACGAAGGAAATAAGAAGGCTTGTATTAAATATACAAAATTTTACATTTACAATTGAGGTAATAAGGACTGACAAAAATGTTATTGCAGACTACCTATCAAGACAAAGGTATCCAAACTGAGCCAGAAGATAATACAATGAATAAGATACTCGAAGCCATTACTACACTTTGTACTAAAGTGGATAGTATGGATGAAGAGATAAAAAAGCTAAAGACTAATGAAGTTAATCTGAAGTCTAAGGCTAAAGATAGCAGTCCCCAGGAAGACTATAAACGTCCGGAGCTAGAAGGAGACGTTGGGAAACTCCGAAAAACCCAAAACAATTTATTTGCTAATAATGCAGGTACAAGTGCAGGTACAAGCGGACAACCTACAAAACCACAATACAAAAATACCAATTTAAATACAATGTTCACAAACCCATTTACTCAAAAAATACAAAAACCAGTCATGGCACCACCCCAAACAAATACATACGCAGCAAGTTTACACCAAGAGAAAAAGATATACACCATTTGTCCCAAAGCTACATACAAAACATATATAGAATCCAGACATATTTAAACCTAAACCCAAGATCAGTTACAACTACAGACCCAACCCAAGACTACATAACCCAAAAATTACAAGGATATAACAGACTCATTGCACAGCCAAAGACAAGTTCGAACTTAGTCAAAACATGTTACCATTATGGACTACTTAGTACAGTATATACATATGACGGAGAAGAGCTACAAGGAATACCAGAAATACACCAAGCATTTCTAACCTACAAAAGAGTTACAAAAGGAAATTTATTCTATGTGAAATTTTATACAGCACCAGCGGAGATATTATATGACGAGATAAAAGCAGTGATCCAAGTTGTAAAGCTAGGATTGACAAAAAACATGATATTACCAGACGATATAATAACACAACCAGAAATACCTATGATCAAAATACCCAATTTCTATGCAAACAAACGAATTATTAGAATTTCAACTATTATTCAAGAGCTAGCAGATAATTATTTAAATGGAAACGCGATATGGAGCTACTACGCCAGAGACCAATTAATGATTTATTCAAATTCAAGAAGTGTAAGAGAAGCAGATTGTAATGACCCTTCCGGTCATTCCACGTTTAAGTTTTGAAGTCAAGCAAATCGACAAAAGATATCGTAAGACCTTTAACAAATTTTCTGAACTTTGGGTCAAATGTGTCAGGGCTATTCTCCCAGTATATAAAGAGTTAGAAGTCCCCTGAAATACCAAATCGAAGGTCTACGAGTCTAGTTTCCAACGCACAAAACCTCACGTCCAACTGATCTCGGAGTAAAGAGTTATGACTGTTTTACCGCGGACTGTCTGGCAGAAAACGGGTTGCGAATCGGGTCGCGAACCGGGTCGGGTTAAACTCGATTTAAGCCTCGACTTCACATTTTAAAATGCCATTTCAGTTCCGAAACAGTGATAAAACATAAGGGAGGATCCCGAGAGAATTTTTGAGTATCGAAATCGTGCGTATTTGAAAATACGTTATTTAAAAGTTGAATTGGGTAAAAATTATATTATTATTGCCTTTTCAAAATATTTTAAAGGTTTATGAAAAATATTTTTGATACGTTATAATTGTATATGTATTTATTTTATAAAGTTTTTATACATTGTAATATTTTAACGGTGATAGTAAATTTATCTATGTTGAAAATTATTATTATAATATAGTAGGTTTTATTGGAAATGATTTTCTATCAATTATGGTATATTTAAAATATTATATTTATTATACCACGAATTTATGCAATACCCGAATACATACATAACGGGCTGGAAATATTAAATATTGCCACCTCCACAACACGTGGAGGTGAGGCAAAGCAGCAAGCATGTAGTAGCTGCTAGGTGTCCAATGGGAAGCATATGATCAATTGCATGCATGGATTGTGTTAAAGTGAGTCACCCGTATGACTTTGCTAAAAGTTGTTACATATATGTATATTACTGTTTCCTACAACTTTGCACATTATCAAATACTCTTTCACGTGTGAGGTTTTGTGGTGAGAAAAATATATTTGATAAAGTAAGTAAATTATCTACGTCAAGTTATTCAAGCCCAAATCCGATTCCGATTCTGATTTAGTTTTGGATTTTCTCGAAGTGGTTCGAGCTTGGACATAGTTGTTCTAGCAGCTTGTCGTCGGACGATAGGTAGGTTACGGTTTATTTTCCCTAGACTCCGCATATATAAAATAAAATTGTATTAATGGGCATCCTTGGGTTGGTTTATTAGGTTGGTACCACAGACCTCGACCGCTTTATTCATATCCGCCTACTTTTGTTCCTCCGTTGTTTGTAGTAATTGCCGTTATATTTTATTTACCCTTGTGGTCCTGTGAGGCCTTGTTGACTCTGGAACATAGAAGGTGGGAATTTGGGAATGTCCGCGAGTCCCGGGCATAGAATTATCCTTCTAGGCTGGTTATGCTTGCTGAGTAGCTGTGGGCCTGTGCAGGGTCGATAGGTTGATTGTGAGCTGCTAGGCAGCTATTATGTGTGATCATACCATTTCCATGCATATAAAGAGGTTTTATCCATGTTTTACTGTTGGTTTTGGCTCCGCCTACTGGCACTATTTTCTAAACCTTGCATGGCCCGGGGGGCCCATTTTTTATGGAAATGATTTGGAAATGGTTGATTTCACTTGTGGAGATTTTTGGGCAGAGAAAAGTAAAATATGTTTAAAATCATCAGTTTTATGATTATCGTAGGACTCAGGCAGGCCGGGGTTGCTAGTTGAGTTTTCTTGTTACTTGAGTATTATTTAGCCTCGGTCGGACCGAGCACCTGAGATGACTTTTTACTGTTTAGACCGGCCATACGCCCGGGCACCCATTGGAGAGCCGGTTTTTGAGATATTTTTCTACTATTTTTTAGTCCTGGACAGGGTACTGGCATTGGCATATTCGTGACTGCGGCATGCATTATTAACGAGGACTGGGTTTTTGATTTCATGGGGGGGGGTCCTTTTTCTGAGCATGTCTATCATTACTCTTTCTCTCTTCTTCTTACACTTGAGGTTACCGGTATACCGTCCATTTCGTAAACTTATTTTGTATACACTGTTATTGCAAGGACCCCAGGTGCGTTATTTTCTTACTTTCACCTGTGCCTTTGGTGTGTATATTTTGCTTGCTAGCCTCACATGTGGTTCTGTTGATTTCCCTCTGGGCTAGTTCCTGTGTACCTTTCGTTGATTTTTGTGACTACTTTCTTCTATTCTGTCTGTTACTACGCTTTTATCTTATATGTGCCCAGTCGGCCTATGATACCTACTGGGTACCTTATGCTTCGCATTTGGTGCTCACCCCTACCCCCTGCATCTTTGGGTGCAGATCCTAGCGGGGGCCATCGCCGTTAGACCGTTGTGATTCGTGCTTGGAGATCTGTTGGAGACTACTTCAGGCTGAGGGTGAGCTCTTGGCGATCGGAGCTTAGCTTTAGTTTATCTTTTGCTTTATGTACTCTATTACCATTCAGAGACATCTGTATATATTCTTTTGGATAGTTTTCACTCCATGTATGTAGTTTTGGCTCTGTACTATGATACCAGGTCTTGGGTTTGGTTTAGTTTCAGCATATGTATATATTTATATCCCTGTTATCTATTTTATTCGTCTTGTTCCCTTATCTGCTAGATAGTAGCCCATTACTAACTGTTCTGGGCTACGGGGGTTGGTTCACCTATCGGGGGTTGTAGGTGCCATCATGACCAAGAAATTGGGTCGTGACAACCTTGTATCAGAGCTTTAGGTTCACCGGTGTCATCGGTATAGGAGCCAATGTCTAGTAGAGTCCTGCGGATCGGGGCGGAGACGTCCGTACTTAATCTTTGGGAGGCTACAGTGACATTTTAGGAAATTTAACTCTTTCATTGCTTCTGTGTCGTGCGTACTACCCTTGAAGTTTCTGGAGATCTCATTTGTTCTACTTCATTCTTCCGCAGATGGTTTGTACGAGATCATCGGCATCACGCGAAGATGAGCCTTCCACTCCAGCTAGGGGTCGAGGACGCCCTCGATCAGTGGCACCTGCTAGAGCTGCTAGCGTGGAGATAGAGCCCGAGCAGCATGTGGATCAGGGGGCAGCCCAGGTACCACTAGCTCCAGCGCCAGCTCCAGTGCCCACCTCTGTGCCAGCTTCAGCAGCAGCTCAGTCTCCAGATATTCGGGGATTACTATTACAGCTTTTGGGTGTGATTGGAGAGCGGCCTTCTGAGGTAGCGCAGACATCCGCTCAGGGGGCAGCCCTGGGTGCACAGAGCTTAGGAGCGCAGCCAGCTACTATGGCTCCCCGTGCGGAGGTTATTCCGGTTCCATCTGTTGCACAGCCTCTTACTCCTCGCCCAGCTATGACAGAGTCAGAGCAGAAGGCGTTGGGTAGGTTTTTGAGGTTAGCACCTCCGAGGTTTGCGGGTGCTTCTGGACAGGATCCACATGACTTAATTACTACCTGTGAGGAGATGTTGCATCATCTGGGTTTGTTGGATACTCATGGGGTTGGTTATACTACCTATCAGTTGGAAGGCCCAGCGAAGTTATGGTGGAGGGCCCAGGTTGCTTGTAGATCACCATCGTCACCTCCTTTGACCTGGTCTGAGTTTTATGAGGCCTTTATGGCCAAGTTCCTACCCCAGAGTGATCGGGAGCGTCGCAGGGAGCAGTTCACTCACCTTGTACAGGGGTCTATGACTATCTCGGAGTATGAGACCCATTTTCATCAGCTAGCACCGTTCGGAGCTATGATCATTCCTACTGAGGCTGATAGGATTCGCAGATTTGTATGGGGTTTGAGGCCAGAGATCAGACAGCCAGCTGAGATATTGATTGCCAGTGGTCGGTCATTCCAGGCCATTGTAGACTATGCCCGCACTGTGGAGGACTTACAGCGACATGATCAAGGGTCCAGAGATAAGAGGCCTCGACATCAGGGTGTCTATAGTGGTTCCAGATATGGTGGTAGAGGTCCTGGCCAGTGGAGTCGGAGTTATCAGCCACAGCAGTACCAGGGTCAGTCCAGCCGACTGGTTCAGGCTTCCCTTCAGACTTTCGGTAGTACCCAGTTCGAGCAGGGTCAGAGCAGCCATCAGGGCTATAGCGACCAGTCTTCGAGGGGTACAGTTTCTGGGGCATCAGGTCGTGGTGGTCATTCGGGATTTGCGGGTTCATCTCGACTGAGTAGGCCATCAGGGGCTTGTTTTACTTGTGGTGCGATAGGTCACTTTGCTAGAGATTGCCCTCAGCAGGGTACAGTTTAGTTGTTCGAGCCTTTACGAGTAGTTCAGCCCCCAACTAGAGGGGGTGGTCGTCAGAGTAGAGGTAGTGCTCCGCGTTGCAGAGCAGGTGGTAGGGATGGCGGTCGGGCAGGTGGAGGTCGTCGTCATTTTTACGCGGTCCCTAGGAGACCAGAGGCAGAGGCCTCAGATACTGTGATTACAGGTACGATTTTTGTGTGCCATCAGTCTGCTATGGCTTTATTTGATCCTGGATCCACTTGTTCATATATATCTGCCTACTTTGTGCCTTGTTTGGGGTTGGCTAGTGAGCCATTATTTGTTCCTGTTTCTGTTTTGACCCCAGTAGGAGATTCTTTAGTAGTGGATCGGATTGTGAGATCCTGTGTGTTATCTATTGGTGATTCAGAGACTTGGGGAGACTTGATGATTCTTGATATGCTAGATTTTGATGTGATACTGGGCATGGACTGGTTATCCCCTCACCGTGTGGTTTTGGATTGTTATTCCAAGACCATTACAATAGCTATGCCCGGTGTATCCCCGGTTGTGTGGCAGGGTTCTGTTAGCCATGCACCATCTGGGATCATCTCTTGTCTTCGAGCTAGAAAGTTGATCTCCCGTGGGTGTTTAGCTTATCTAGCATATGTCCGAGATGTTAGTGCTGACCCTACTTCTCCCGAGTCTGTTCCTGTGGTTAGAGACTTCCTCGATGTGTTTCCTACCGACCTGCCAGGCCTTCCACCTGAGAGAGATATTGATTTTGCTATTGAGTTGGAGCCGGGTACTAGGCCCATTTCTATTCCTCCTTACCGTATGGATCCTGCTGAGTTGAGGGAGCTTAAGGAGCAGCTCCAGGATCTGTTAGCTAAGGGGTTTATTAGACCTAGTGTGTCACCTTGGGGCGCTCCTGTTCTCTTCGTGAAGAAGAAGGATGGGTCGATGCGCATGCGTATTGATTATCGACAGCTGAATAGGGTGACAGTGAAAAATAGGTATCCGATGCCAAGGATTGATGATTTGTTTGACCAGCTTCAGGGTTCAGTCGTGTTTTCGAAGATTGATTTGAGGTTCGGCTACCACCAGTTGAGGATTAGGACGGAGGACATCTCTAAGACAGCATTCAGGACACGTTATGGCATTATGAGTTCCTGGTGATGTCTTTTGGGTTGACTAATGCCCCCGCAGCCTTTATGAATTTGATGCACAGGGTTCTTGGCCCGTATTTGGACTCATTTGTAATAGTTTTTATAGACGACATCTTGGTATACTCGCGTAGTAGAGATGAGCATGAGCAGCACTTGAGGGTTATACTCCAGACTTTGAGAGATCATCGGCTTTATGCCAAGTTCTCAAAGTGTGAGTTTTGGCTTGAATCAGTTGCATTCCTAGGGCACGTGGTGTCTAAGGATGGGATTAGGGTTGATCCGGGAAAGATTTCAGCAGTTTGTGAGTGGCCTAGACCTACTACTGCTACTGAGGTTCGCAGCTTTATTGGGTTAGCAGGTTACTACAGACGGTTCGTTGAGGGATTTTCTTCCATAGCAGCACCCTTGACTATGCTGACTAGGAAGGATATCCCATTTCAGTGGTCGGATCAGTGTGAGGATAGCTTCAAGAGGCTTAAGGCCTTATTGACTTCAGCTCCAGTGTTGACTTTGCCGGTTGAGGGTCAGAGCTTCTCCGTGTATTGTGATGCTTCTGGGTTGGTCTTGGTTGTGTGTTGATGCAGCAGGGTCGAGTAGTAGCCTATGCGTCGAGGCAGCTGAAGGTTCACGAGCGCAACTACCCCACTCATGACTTAGAGTTGGCGGCAGTAGTTTTCGCGCTCAAGATCTGGAGGCATTACCTATATGGAGATTCACTGATGAAATCTTCACCGATCACCGTAGTCTCATATATCACGACGTCAGCGGGAGTCTGAACTCGAGACAGAGGAGATTGGTCAAAAAGTTACTGAAG
>QJPP01006232.1:0-22056 GCA_003996215.1 Jaltomata sinuosa
CTTGTTTCTTCTTCTCATCCTCAACCTGTTAAATATACTCCACTAACCTGGGTAAGTCCATGTCTTTGTTCAACATAGCCGCTTTACATGCTAACACCAAGTCACTAGAGATGCCATTTGTGAACTTTCTCATTCGAGCCCTCATATCGGATACCAATTCTGGAGCATAGCAAGATAGTTGATTAAACTTCAGAGCATACTCCTTAACTGTCATATCACCCTGCTTCAGATTCACAAATTCTTTAGCCTTAGCTTTCCTCAACTCCTGTGGGAAGTAATGGTCAAGAAAGTCTTTAGAAAAGTTTTCCCAAACAGCAGGCTTGGAATCCTCACCCCTTATCTCTTCCCACTCATCATACCACTTATAGGCCACCCCTTTCAGTTGATAGGCTGTCAACTCTACCCCATCAGTGTCGCTAGTATGCATGACCCTGAATATCATCTCTATTTCGTTCATGAAATCTTGAGGATCCTCTTCGATGTTAGACCTCGTGAAGACTGGTGGGTTTAACCGCATAAACTAACCCACCCTAGTAGCATCTGAAAACCCGGTGTTAGCACCAATACCTCCTGACCGGCGAGATTGATAGGACACAATCTGAGCAAGCATCTACATAGTCTGCTTGAACTTAGCATTAGTAACCTCACCCTATGGAGGCTGAACTCGAGAAGTACCGGTCTTGGGAGCTTGAGTAGGGACTGTAATAGGATCAGTAGCAGGGGCCGTAGCAAGAGGAACTAGTGGAGTCCCAACAGGAGCAATGGGATCAACAATGGGAATGCCATAATGGGTCTGCATTTCGTGAGTAGGACGAACCTCTTCAGCAGTTGTCCCTACGGGGACTGAGGTTCCTGTCGTGGTCCCTGATATGGTATTCCTTCTTGAAGGCATGATTTAAAATGCAAAAAATTTAAGAGTTATAAGAATTTTCTTAGAATCAGGATCTTTAGCACGAAGTAGAACATGAAGAAAGGGAAATATTCCTAAATGCCTTGTAGCCTCCGCTTTATAAGTGTGGCCCGCTTTACACCTATAAAATGGACTTTACTCAACACAGTTTTGTAGACACCTTAGGACCACGAACCATGCTCTGATACCAAGTTTGTCATAACCCGAGACTACACCCTAGATATGATAGGCAAACCAAACCAATAAAGGCCCGAGTACGCCCCTTAGCATACATCATACCTACAAATATATAAGATTTGCAGAAACAAGCCCAATATAAAATAAATCCAGTTGAATAAGATAGTCAACAAACGTCTTACTAATACCAGTCTACAAAGCCTCTAACATAAAGAATAAACTTCTAAGTGGGGACATGGCCCCGACAACACCATAAAATAGAGTGAACTAGTCCAACATCTAAAGAGTAGAAACTATGTGCCTTCCAGAGGAAAAGAGGTCTCACCACTTGCAGCTAATATCCCGAGAATCCTAGTACTGCATAAAACTATGAGGAAAAGTCTCTGTGCCTACATCATAAAAAGATGTAGCATCCCAGGACGGTCAGTACGATGAGTATTGGCATGCAACCCAGGGGAAGGGACAATACAGTTTTCATAAAACAGGCCACAAAGGATATAACATAAATTATAGTAAAGAAGCCTGGGAAAATACTCAATAGCATCAAAATATCAATTATTTATTTAACTTCTAAATTAGATGGTTTAACCGACATCATCATACATAATACACCACGAGCTATGTGGGTCTGATCAACGCTCGACCGGCTGAGCCCCAATTCATGTTTGTCGCATGAATTGAGATCCTTCTGTATATAACAACATAAAAGGCTTCATAAATCATCCTTGTAGAGGAAAAGCATAAAGTCATCCACTTAAGGAGAAAATCGTATGCTACATCGGCAAAACATAGGTTTTGGGTAGTGAGCCTTTCGACATCACCCCTCCTCATTTAACCATCTAATTCTCTTAAGCCCATATTTTACCTATTCAAACATTTAAGCATATCATTTCATAAGGGATGCCATTATTCTTAAGGCATCCATTTGTTTGGTATCGTCATACCAAGACTCGCAAGTCATACGTAAGCATATGATGCCATAGTCATTCATACGTCAGTTGTCCCAACCTTTTTAAAGGATTTCAAAACATCATTTAATATATGTAAATCCCTCAAGGTCTACAATTTCATAATTTAACAAAATGACCATTTCAAACCAAGGAATGTAGGAATCCTTTTCCTTTCATCAAAACCAATACTTGAACAATAAGACAAATTTTGAAAGAATCTTTACTTTAGGTCTTAAATCTGCCCCATCAAAGTTTACACATAAATCAAGATTGGTATATCAAACAACGACCTCAAATGATTAGTAGTTAAAGAGAGACTTCATTGAAAGAATTTGAAACTTCGATCAAATTCTCCTTACAAAAACACCTCAATCATTCATATTCAATACTAGTGTAAGACTCATCATTCGTAGTAGAAAACATGATACTAACAAGTTTAGTTGAAAGGAGGTTGTTCTACATACCTTTTGACGGAGAAAAGCGAAGAAAACTTGAGTTTTTTCCTTAGAACTATGAACCCTAAGCGCTCTTGCTTCTAGGAACTTTGGGGAGAGAAGTAACATGTTTTTGAGTCTCTCACCGTGTCTAAAGGACTTAGGAACATTTAGAATATGTGGGGGATAGGTTTGGGTAAGGAAAGGACCCAAAACCCCCTCTAAAACGCGTGGGACAACTCAAAAAGAGGGTCGTCAGGGTAGCCTCTGTGAGATGGAGCTGGTCGCGTAGACCAACCTCCATGACACGGGCCTATCGTGGACCCTCAGTAGTTCAGGCCACAAATTGAGTTTTTGTGGCCTCGTGCTCCGTGGCATGGGGCTAACGCGGTAACACATTATTTTTGGGCCCCAAAATATATTTTCCTCTGCGTTCTTTAATCCCCAAAACTCTCCGAATCGATCAAACAACATCCCCAAATTAAGGTTTTAAACTCCAATAAACTCATTTTTCTTAGAATTACGAGCACACCATGAAAGGTTGAAATTTATGGATCCTTACAATTAGTATCTATCTGTGTCTTCAGAATGAAAATGACATCAAATGTGTTTTTTATTCAAAAAATTATTGACAGATATGTAGTGTTAATATTATGGATTCATAAGAATCTAATAATTTTGGTTGAAACCTTGTATATGTATAAATCAATTCAATAAATATAAAAAATAGATTTCAAACCCAAAAATATGCGATGTTAGATAATGAGACAAAACTTGTGAATGACGTTACTACAATTGTATTACCAAAGTGTGACTATGTTTCACATGTTCATATTCAAATTTATGGTTCATACTTCTGCAACTAATGTAATTAGTAGGTAATTAAAGAGTTGAAGTGAATGGACCTTCTACCACATCATGCCACTCTTATATTGCATTGCATATATGAAATTTTTAGAATGAAATGTTATTTGCAAAATAGTTCCTTTGAATAAAATGAAGTACATTTTCCAATATCTTTCCCTTTAAAATAGGAATAATTTCTTTAAAAAAAGTTTATGGATTAGGAAAATGACAAGAAACTTCAAACAATTATCTCGGGATTGAGTGTATTACAGGAGCTTATCATTTTTTGAGTCACCAAAAATGTAAAAGTATTAATTTCACATCTCTGTTATTAGACAACATTCTATTATAATTCTTTTAGAAAAATAAGAATCAACGGCAAGAACCAAGGAAGTATAGTAAGAGTGGTTGAGTCACGACCCAAAAACTAAGGGTTGTGATGACATTTACCCTAACCCAACCATGATAGGTAAGCCTGATTTACCAATTCAGAAAATTACTCAAAGTAAAGGAAACAATACATAATCAATGCGCATAGATAATAATAATGTCTCAAAACCTCATCAAGTAGTACTAAACAAGGTAACCCAAAATCTCCAAGACTCAGAAGTCATAAGTAGACCGATCAATACAACACCGTCTGAAAAGTAAATAGGATAGAATATTAAGGATAGAGGGAGCTGGGTCGATCTCTGAAAGTAGAAGCTCACCATAGCTTCAAAGAATGTGGAAGTGCACGATCCCTAGCAATGCGGACCACTCATACTGGGATCTGCATCAAAAGGATGTAGAAAAGTAGGAGTGAGTACAATCTATGTTGGGTTCTTGTATGTTTTGATGATTGACAACACAGTGGAACACATACATTAACATGTTCCTATTACCTGTTCCATCACACAGAGTCCAACTTGCATTAAGATTCTTTGAAATGAAGGAGTCTCAAGTAGAAAAGATCTCAAAGCTTGCACAAAGCACGAATCAGATAAGAGTCTACATATGATAAGGAGTATACATATGGGTAGATCAAGAGATTCCAAGAATCAAGAAAGTCCAAGAAAGAAGAGAGTCCAAGAATCAAGAGAGTCCAAGAAAGAAGAGAGTTCTTGTGGAATTAGAAGTCTACTTACGTAAGAACTCAAAGTCTGCACAAAGCATGAATGAGAGTTAGTGTTTGACTACAACACTCAACAAGGGAGTCCAAGAAGCATGAGAATCCTTGTGGAGTTAAAAGTCTACTTGATTGTGAAGATCAATGATAGTTATAAATACTCAAGGACTTTCAAAATGAAATTCATGCACTCATACTGAGAAAAAAAAATGTAGAACACGAGCAAATAAACAAGAACAATATTTGAGAGAGTTCTACCTACCTATCCAAGTGTTGCCAGTATGAAGAACCAGATCGAAGAATCAGATTGAAGAACCTATTCCACAGGATTATGTTTTACAGTTCTTGAGTCTAGTTTTGAGTATTGAGTTGTAATCTTCATGTTGTCTTAGTAACAGTGTGTTATAAACTGGTTTAGTAGTTTAGTCTTCAAGTTGGGATAAATCGAAGACTTGGGAACATAAGTCTTGGGAGTTTTGTGTGTTTTTAGGAATTAGAGTTAGTTCCTAGGATTGCAAGAGTTTTGTAATCTGATTTAGTTCCTAGGGTTGCAAGAGTTTTATAATCTGATTTTCAAGTCGGAGAACTTGAAGTGGGATTCAACAGTCTGGGAGATTGTTGAAAAATAGGAATTAGAGTTTATAATTCCTTAGGTTACAGAGTTTGTAATCTTTTGTTGAGAGACTCATTGTGTTTAGTGAAGTTGGGGTTAAATCCTGTAGAGGTACATGTCATGGTTTTTTACACCTTTTGTGAGCCGAGTGTTTTCCACATAAAACTATTGTGTTCATTACTTGTTGGAACACATCGGGAAATCCGTTTCACTCATAGGTAACTCGTAAGTAAAATTCACTAAAATATCAGGTTGTGTAGAATATCAATTGGTATCAGAGCAGATATCTTATTTAAAGGCTAACACCTTAAGATTAGATCTAGAAAATGAATTCTGCACCACCTATTGGACATTATGAAGGACAATCCACCACTAGGCCTCCTCTTTTTAATGGATCTCACTTCATCTGGTGGAAGGCTTATGTGGAAGACTTTATTCAGGCTGAAGACTATGAGTTATTTGATAGAATCACCGAGGGTCCCAAAATCCCTATGAAAATAGTTGAAGGTGAGAAAGTGAAAAAAATGAGAAGTGAATTTACTCCAGAGGATCTCATCTCCCTCAAGAAAAATGCAAAGGCCAAAAATATTCTTGTTTGTGGACGAGGTCCTGATGAATACAATAGAATATCAAGTTGTACCACTGCTAAGCAAATCTAGGATGCACTAGTGAATGCTCATGAAGGAACAAGTCAAGTAAGAAAGTTCAGGATTGCAATGCTATTAACTGAATATGAGACTTTCAAAATAGAGGATAATGAGACATTGCAGGAAATGATTACTCGACTGGCTACTTTGATAAATGAGATATCATCACTAGGAAATGTGATAACAACTGAAGAACAAGTTTATAAGGTCTTAAGGATCCTACCAAAAGCAAACTGGAATGTAAAAGCTACTGCTATAAGAGAAGCAAAGGACATTACCACGATGACTTTTGATGAATTAGTGGGAAATCTGAAGACTTATGAGATGAACATGGATAACTTTAAAAGGGTTGAAAGTGAATACAAATCACTGGCCTTTAAGGCTTCTGATAGTGAGGACTCTGATTTAGATGAAGAACAGGTTGCATTCATCCCCAAAATTTTTAAAAAGTTCTTCAAGAAGGAAAATGGCTACTAGTGGAAAGGAACAGGTAACAAAACCCGGTCCAATGAGAAACCTCAGCTTGGATGCTTCAAGTGTGAAAAGATGGATCACATGATCAAGGAGTGTCCATTATGGGAAATTTAGTGGAAAAAGGAAAGGGCTGAAAAAGAGGCAAAAATGAAGGAGAAAGCCAACTCTAAGAAAAAGGAAAAGTAAGATTATGCAATGGTAGCTGCTTGGGTTCAAACTCCGAAGAATATAATGATGAAGAAGTAGATGAAGCTGCATTCATGGCAATTAGAGATTCAGACTTAGAAGAAGACGACACAGATTCTGAGGTAAGTATTCTTGAGCTAAAATACAAATTGTATCTTTTCTCTAAAAATAAACTTATTTCTTTGATGAATGCTCTAATTGATAATTTTCATGAACAGACCTTTGATAGGGATCAATTATTAAGTGCTCTTGCAAGTCTAAAATTTGAATACATTGATCTGGAGACTTGTAAGATTGCAACTGACAAAGAAAATTGTACCATAAAGGAACACGTCAGTCAACTTGGTTCAACCAACTTGGATCTAAAATCAGAAGTCTTAAAATTAGCACTTTCTAAAAAGAATAAAGAGACCATGAGTGAAAGTCATAAGACTACTGAGTCAGAACTGAAGCAGCACAAAAAAAGTCTCCTTTATGAAAGAGAAAATTTGAAAAAACTGAATCTAGAGATGTGTAGGTTAAAATTGGATCTTGAAAGAGCAAATAGGTGGACCAACTCTTCTAGAATTTTAAATCATCTAGGAAATAGGAATCAAAATGAAAGGGTTGGTATAGGTTTTCACAAAGAAACAATCTCCACTAAGGATCTATGTTATATTTGTAGAAAACTTGGACATCCTACCACTGAGTGTCCAGTTGCAGCGGGAGTTAGGAATAAAAACATAAAAATGGCTGAAAAGAGAACTCCTAAAACTGGTAAAAGGAACATGTGCACTAACATGTTGCCATCATGGGAAAAAAGAAGCTTAATTCATCCTTTTACTCAAAGAAAAGGGCCCAAGCTAGTATGGTTCCTAAAACTAACCTCTGATTGTTTTGTAGGATCGAGTGAATGTAGCAAGCATATATGATACATAATTGGCTAAAGAACACTATATAAATTGCACATTAAGTTTAATTTTATGCTCAGGCTTGTATATTTAGTTGTATGTCTCTATACCATTTTCAAGTTCAAGTAACTCATGCAATATAACATTATATTTGCCTATGTCACAGGAAAATGGCTTGAAAAATGGAAACAGGATCAAGCATTGAAATATTGATCGAGTAATGTGCACCAATTTTTTTCAAATATTAAAAATGAGTATAAAGCATTTGTACCTATTCCTTCCAAAATGCCCAAAAGAGATTGACTCCTAAAAGAACTCCATAACCATCACTCTTTCAAAAGTAAGATAGAATCATCTGGGGTGTGAATCAGGGGGAATCTATCTATGGGGCTATTAATGTTGCTGAGGGAGTTAAGGAGGATGTATCTTGTGAGGGGGAATATTTGGGTGACCCCATAGTTGAACCAAATTCATCTAATGGTCTCAATTTTATTGATGCATCTATTTAGGGGGAAATATTTAGGGACCCCTCAGTAGAACCTATTTCTCCTGTAAAGCTTACTGTTGAAAGGAATTTAGGATTGGTGAGCAAGGATGGACAATTGAGGGTTGGATCTGAAATATCTGCACCTATGGAACAGGTTGATGCACCTGGTTCATAAAGAAGGTCCAATGCTCATTTGCAGCATCTAAAGGCTTCTTTGATTGCTAAGGATGATAAGATTGCAGCACTTCATGCTTCTCACCTTGAGGTCTTGAATATGCTTCATGTGCAGTATAATATTAACAAGGATGCTCTTAGAGAGAAAAATACATGTCTTAAAGCTGAACCAAAAAAAAGGGAAAGGCTACATTTTCTGCCAACATACAAGGCTTGTTTGACTTGCTCAAGAAAGATCTTCCTTCATCATATCAGGCTCCATCTTCACCAAAAGCCTAGACCTCCTATTCTTAGACTCTCCCAAACCTTTTCTACTCTTATCATAAATGATTTGATATTATTTTTAATTTTATTAAAAATATGTGTTGCATCTTATGAATGATCAATGGAAATGTTTGGTTTTAGTCTCTTGCTTCTGGCTATTCCCTTATCTTTACAAATACCTTGTTATATCTAACTGAGTTTTTGACTCTTAAGTGTTTGTATAGATGATAGCCCCAGTGTACATGATTGTTTAACTTGTTCATCTTAATTTGCTCTTTGTGTCACTATTTTATGATGCCAATAGGGGGAAGTGAGTATACTGTAACACCCCAAAAATTGTATGCTAAGATTTGAACCATTTTTCTTATATGGTTAGATCAGAACCAATGAGTTTTCTATGCATACAAGTATTAAGATCAATTATTGAGTTTTGAAGCTGTATTATATATGAATTAGGGTCATTAAAAACCTCTAGCTCAAAGTTGAGTTGAAAGCTCCCTTACCAATTGAGTTTTAGTGTAAGATTTTTCAAAGGTCTAATTCAAACGATCATAACTCCTAGAATATGAAGTTTTAGATGTCCTAATACCCACCAAATTAAAGGTATTTGAATTTTCTTTCCAACGACACCAACCTCTCATTAATCCAAATCTGGAGTAAGAAGTTATGGGTATTTTAGTGAAGCACTGTCAGCTGCCAAAATCCGACGGGCTGGCTGACGGGCGTGGGAAGGAGCGACGCCCGTGGCACTTGTGACGCCCGTGGGAGGGGCGACGTCCCGTGGGACCAGGACGTCATAATGGTCCAGTTGACCCTTTTTGAGCCCCAGAGTCCTTCGGTTTGATCCCGACGGCCCGTCGTAGGGCCCGTCCGACGATTTTTCTCCACTTTTCCTATGAGTTTAATTAAGGGTAGTTTGGTACTTTCCTCACCTTAGGTTCTTCCCCTTGTCTTTTAAACACCCAAAGTGGGTTATTCCTTAGAAAAAATATCGATCAATCTCTAGAAACATTCTCTCAAGACTCTAAGGCAAAAACCCAGGGTTTCAAGCAAATAAGAGCATAAAAGTTCAAACAAGAAAATCTCTCAAGGGTTTTCCTTCAGATTTCTTCTCCAAGTTTTCACTCCTCAGTTCCATCCCTAGAAACTCTTCAGTAATCAGGTAAGTGGGTATTCAATGAGGATCTCCTTTCACCCTCATGCCCAATGATTAGTTTTCAGTTATGATTTCTACAAATCTATAATTCTAGGGTTCATACCCAATTATGCATGTTCTTACGAAATTGAATTCCTTATGATACTATATGTTTATCGTACATGTTCAAGGGATATTTCATGAAGTCTTACAGATATTTTCTTAAAATCCGTGGAATTTAGATGAAACAGACTTAGCCTGAATTTACAGTATGTTCTGCATGAATTAATTTCTTTTCAAGAACTTGGCATGAAATTGTAGTATTTTCACATGAAGTAGCTTTTCTTCAAAATTCAGCCTAGTCAACTAAGTACTCAGTTTTAAAGCATGAAATCAGTCCAGTTGTTTTAAATAAAAATGAATTATGCATGATTTTAACAGGTTTCAGTTACCTTCAGTATGCTTTTACAAGAATATACTTTTAACCTGGATTTTCAGTATATGCCATAAATGATGATGAACTTAGTAGGTTTTGTGATTAGAATGGTATTCAGATATGCCATCAATGATCATGAACTCAGTAAGCTTTATGATTAGTATGATATCTAGATATGTTCACATGCTTTATGAATAGTTTTAAGTTATATAGTCTTTCAGAAATCATCTAGATAAAATAGGTTCTGATGCAGCATTCCAGAACTTCAGTTTTAAATGAGCTATCAGTATTATGTTGGGAATAGACTTAGCACCCTGTGGATGAAGGGATGTAGGCTTAGCTGTCAGTTTAGGCTAAGGCCTTTAGTAGTAGTCCCAATGTCACAAAACTACGGCGCCACCGTAGGTATCAAAGGAGTCAGCTGTCAGACTAGGCTGCACCTCCTTGTCCCTTGTGGACATCAGTATTGGATCCACGTCAGATTAGTTTGTACCCTTGGCAAGGTATGAATGCCCTTTCATCTAGGGTTACAGGTTAGCCCCATAGTTAGCTCAACTTGGGGTATGTCAGTTAATAAGATCTCCCACAGTCTATATTCAGTATTGCATTGACCATGTACTCAGATTTTCAGTTATTCAGTTCAGTTCAGTATTACACAGTTACATGCTTATATACTTGGTCATTGTATTAACTTATATCTTTCATCTTGCAACCAGTACAGTATATCAGTATTTTCAGCATGTTCAGTATAAGAAACTCCCCTAAGGATTTACTTTAAACATGAATTTTAGCATCACTCATGGTTTTCAGCTCAGTTGCACTATTTCATAATTTACAATCATACTCTATCTTTTAGTCCATGAAATCCTAAGTAACAACTTTCCTTATCTTTAAGCATCATGATCTTATAGTTACAGTCCAATAACATGATCTACGTTCTCTTCAGTAAAAAGAGTTTAGATTATACAACTTTGACTTATGCACTTCAGATATTATACATAGTCCAGCTTTCAGCCATGCTTTCAGTATACATGTATCTTTTCATGATTTACAGTAAGTGCATATCTCATATGCTCAGTACATTCAAAGTACTAACCGCATACCTTTCTTATGCTGCATCATTTTATGATGTAGGTTTCAGTGCTAACTCCCAGGATCATGGTTAGACAGATCGCAACTTCCAGTCAATAGTTGAGGATGAGTTCTCCTTATTCGGGAACTCCAGTCAGTAGCAGTCATATTAGTTTACGTTCAGTTTGATATATTGATTAGAGATAGTTGGGGGTCATGTCCCGGCTAACTATAGTCAGTATTAATAGAGGCTCCATAGACAATTAGATAGTCAGTCAATGAGTTGTATCAATTTTCAAATGCTATTGTATCTCAGTTATGGAAGTTTATTTTGTTATAATATTTTCAAAAGAGCTCAACACATTTCATCTTCCACATTTACTTTTAGTCGTTATCTCAGAGGTATGCCAGGGCATGGGTTAGCTTGGGGTCACTTATGACTCAAAGCACCGTGTCGCGTCCAGGGTGTAGGCTCGGGGCGTGATAAAATTGGTATCAGAGCACAAAGTTTAAGTGTCCTAGGGTGTCTATAAAGCCGTGTCTAGTAGAGTGTTGCAGAATGATACAGAGACATCTGAACTTTTCTTCGAGGGGCTACTGGCATTTAGGAAATTTATCCCTTTGTTCATACTCTAAATCGTGCAGTAAAGTTATTCCCTTAAAAACTTATACAGATTCGTGCGTTAATGCAATTCCTCCAATCTTGCCTCATCTTCGAGGTGGTGGAAACAGTGAAGTTTAGATCCCTATCAGTGAGGTGCTCTCAGATAGAGCCATCAGAAAGTTGAGAGACTTCACAAGGGCTAAAGAGGAGCCCACTAGTGCAAAAGTCTACCAATCCATAAGCAAGTACCATGTGTATGTTATTGCATGATATTCAGGGATCTTATGGTACTATGTGTGACTAGTTTAGTAATTCTCAGGTTGTTAATTTTGGAGGAGGCCTTGTGTATATTATATGGTGTTCCTAAGAAATGAATTCAGGGGAGTATAGATATACAATGTTGAGACCCTTAGTGTGGTTTTAATTTAGTTGTTTGGGGTGGATATTGTAACACATAAGCATGTAGACCAACATTTAAAACCCAGCACTCAGAAAGAACTCAAAAAATTTCATCTCCAGTCAAGCCCCATGGACTGACCCATGGGCGTTGGAGGTCCGACGGCCCATCAGGGTCACCGTGGGAAGAGCCCAGTGGCTCTATTCAGCCAGCATCAACCCCAATGGGCAGTCACCACGGGAGTCGGAAGTCCGATGGGCCGTGGGACTCACCGTGGGAACTCCCCAGAGATAGCCAGCCCACTGTCCCTTTCCAAAGGCCAACTTCGACGGGCCATCATAAGTTCGACGGTCGTCGGGTAGCCCGTCTATTGGGAAAATTTCTGCAACTTTTCTTGTAAGTCAGGGATATCCTAGAATCTTCCATACTCTTTTAACTCCTACATCCCAAACTTGGAGGGGTGACTATTGAACTAAGGGGGAGATGACGGAATGAGGAACCAAGTTGAGTCTTGCAACTCAACTAGTATAGAATTCTAGAAAGATCTATTATGGGATATCAATTTATTCTTATTCTAGTGGATTCCCTAGAACTTCAGTCAAGATGACACTATACTCAGACGTATTTATGTCATACTCATGTATAAGTTCATGCATTCCCTACAGATTCATGTCCATTGTCAGCTCCTAAATCAAACAGAAATTGCTTCAGACCCAATCCCAGTTTTACTTTATGTTTCCACGAATTTCATCTTTATGTCAAGAGACTGATTACATATAACCCATCTCTCATAGTATGCTCAATTATATGCCCTTAGTCCTCAAGTTATTCCTTAAACATCATGTAGATTCTCAGATCAGATCTTTAGAACGACTCGTGCTTATGATTTCCTTTCTCAAAGCTTTATGTACTTACACCCAAACTAGTGATGGATGGTTATAACATGTATGCTCAGAATAATCCTCTATTCAGGCCTTATGTGCTTAGTATGTAAAGTATTTGTCCCCTTTGCACTCATGTCCCTAAGTAACATCTTGAGTGACTAAGTCTCGCTAAGTATGAGTCAAGATTCAGCAGTACCCCTTATCCTTGTTAATGATGCTCAGTTCAGATTCAATGTTCACAGCTAAGAGTAGGCCTCTAGTGCAGGTCAGGTATTAGACTAGCATTACCATGCTAGGTGTAGCAGTTTGTGCCTCCAAGTTAGGTTTGAACATAGTGAGACCAAGCAATTAGGCTCAGAACTCAGTAGTTACATGTTTTAGTTTCTCACTTATGGTTCGTGCTCAGCCGCCTCTTCATGATCTTACGAGAGTCCTTATAACATATTAGTTCAGACCTTCTAGTATCCATTTCCTGAGACTAGGAGGTTTTCCATTCGGCTTAATCCACACTAGTAAGTTCAGTTTAGAAGAGAATAGTCTTCTCGTACGGTTACTCCTCTCAGTTTTATGTTCCTTTCAGCTAACTATGATTTCTAAGAATGCGTTCATTCTTTATGAGTTTTAGCTAAGTCCCTACTCTCACTCCATACTAGTTATCATGTTGGACATTCAGTTTTATGTCCTATCAGTGTTCTTATGCTCTCAGTATGCATACATGCCTCACGAACCTAGCTCAGCTCATGTTTCAGTCAGAAATCAGTTACCATGTTAGTACTCTAGATTTTAGAACTCAGTCGGTGGGATTGTAGCCCTTTCCCAATAACTTCATCCTAGTTAGTCTTCATTCGAGGACGAATAATCCCGAGGGAGAGATATTATAACACCTCAGAAATTATATGCTAAGATTTAAACCATTTTTCATATATGGTTAGATCAAAACCAATGAATTTTCTATGAATACAAGTATTAAGATCAATTATTGAGTTTTGGAGTTGTATTAGATATAAATTTGCGTCATTAAGAACCTCTAGCTCAAAGTTGAGTTGAAAGGTCCCTTACCAATTGAGTTTTAGTGTAAGATTTTTCAAAGGTCCAATTCAAACGATCATAACTCCTAGAATATGAAGTTTTAGGTGTCCTAATACCCACCAAATTAAAAGTATTTGAATTTTCTTTCCAACGACACCAACCGCTCATTAATCCAAATCTGGAGTAAAATGTTATGGGTATTTTAGTGAAGCACTGTCAGCTGCCAAAATCCGACGGGCTGGCTGACAGGCGTGGGAAGGAGCGACGCCCGTGGCACTTGTGACGCCCGTGGGAGGGGAGACGTCTCGTGGGACCAGGATGTCATAATGGTCTAGTAGACCCTTTTTGAGCCCCAGAGTCCTTCAGTTTGATCCTAACGGCCCGTGAGAGCTCCGATGGCCCGTCGTAGGGCCCGTTCGGCGATTTTTCTCCACTTTTCCTATGAGTTTAATTAAAGGTAGTTTGGTACTTTCCTCACCTCAGGTTCTTCCCCTTGTCTTTTAAACACCCAAAGTGGGTTATTCCTTAGAAAAAACATCGATCAATATCTAGAAACATTCTCTCAAAACTCTAAGGCAAAAATCTAGGGTTTCAAGCAAGCAAGAGCATAAAAGCTCAAACAAGAAAATCTCTCAAGGGTTTTCCTTCAGATTTCTTCTCCAAGTTTTCATTCCTCAGTTCCAGCCCTAGAAACTCTTCAGTAATCAGGTATGTGGGTATTCAATGAGGATCTCCTTTCACCTCATGGCCAGAGATCAGTTTTCAGTTATGATTTCTACAAATCTATGATTCTAGGGCTCAAACCCAATTATGCATGTTCCTACAGAATTGAATTCCTTATGATACTATATGTTTACCGTACATGTTCAAGGTATATTTCATGAAGTCTTACAGATATTTTCTTAAAATCCATGGAATTTAGATGAAACAGACTTAGCCTGAATTTACAGTATGTTCTGCATGAATTAATTTCTTTTCAAAAACGTGGCATGAAATTGTAGTATTTTCACATGAAGTAGCTTTTCTTCAAAATTCAGCCTAGTCAACTAAGTACTCAGTTTTAAAGCATGAAATCAGTCCAGTTGTTTTAAATAAAAAAGAATTATGCATGATTTTAACAGGTTTCAGTTACCTTCAATATGCTTTTACAAGAATATACTTTTAAACTGGATTTTCAGTATATGCCATAAATGATGCTAAACTTAGTAGGTTTTATGATTAGCATGGTGTTCAGATATGCCATCAATGATTACGAACTCAGTAAGCTTCATGATTAGTATGACATCTAGATATGTCTACATGCTTTATGAATAGTTTTAAGTTATATAGTCTTTCAGAAATCATCTAGATAAAATAGGTTCTGATGCAGCATTCCAGAACTTCAGTTTTAAATGAGCTATCGGTATTATGTTGGGAATAGACTTAGCACCGAGTGGATGAAGGGATGTAGGCTTAGCTGTCAATTTAGGCTAAGGCCTTTAGTAGTAGTCCCCAAGTCACAGAACTATGGTGCCACCGTTGGTATCAAAGGAGTCAGCTGTCAGACTAGGCTGCACCTCCTTGTCCCTAATGGACATCAGTAGTGGATCCACGTTAGATTAGTTTATACCCTTGGCAAGGTATGAATGCCCTTCCATCTAGGGTTACATGTTGGCCCCATAGTTAGCTCAACTTGGGGTATATCGGTTAATAAGATCTCCCACAGTCTATATTCAGTATTGCATTGACCATATACTCAGACTTTCAGTTATTCAGTTCAGTTCAGTATTACACAGTTACATGTTTATATTCTTGGTCATTGCATTAGCTTATATCTTTCATCTTGCACTCAGTATAGTATATCAGTATTTTCAGCATGTTCAGTAGAAGAAACTCCCCTAAGGATTTACTTTAAACATGAATTTTAGCATAACTCATGGTTTTCAGCTCAGTTGAACTATTTCATAATTTACAAGCATACTCCATCTTTTAGTCCATGAAATCCCAAGTAATAGCTTTCCTTAACTTTAAGCATCATGATCTTACAGTTACAGTCCAGCTACATGATCTACGTTCTCTTCAGTAAAAAGAATTTATGTATACAACTTTGACTTATGCACTTCAGATATTATACATAGTCCAGCTTTCAGCCATGCTTTCAGTATACATGTATCTTTTCATGATTTACAGTAAGTGCATATCTCACATACTCAGTACATTCAAAGTACTGACCGCATACCTTTCTTATGATACATCATTTTATGATGTAGGTTTCAGTGCTAACTCCCAGGATCATGGTCAGACAGATCGCAGCTTCCAGTCAGCAGTTGAGGATGAGTTCTCCTTATTCAGGAACTCCAGTCCCTAGAAGTCATAGTAGTTTACGTTCAGTTTGATATATTGATTAGAGATAGTTGAGGGTCATGTCCCGGCTAACTATAGGTAGTATTAATAGAGGCTTCATAGACAGTTAGATAGTCAGTCAATGAGTTGTATCAATTTTCAAATGTTATTGTATCTCAGTAATGAATGTTCATTTTGTTATAATATTTTCAAAAGAGCTCAGCACATTTCAGCTTCCGCATTTACTTTCAGTCATTATCTTAGAGGTATGCCAGGCCATGGGTTAGCTTGGGGTCACTTGTGACTCAAAGCACCATGTCGTATCCAGGGTGTAGGCTCGGGGCTTGACATATACTATGTAATATTTATAACCCAGTGTTCCAACCTGGTTCTTCTAAAGAGTTTCTCTTAATACTTTTCTATCCATATGGTTGAAACTTTTTTATGATATCAAAAGGGGGAAGTGTGTATACTGTAGAAAATGACTCTGAACTGGTTCATCTAACGTGTGTCTTCTGATTTTTTATTTAGACTCTGAATTGATTAAAACACGTTGAGCACAATACACAAGGAACGTGAGTTTGTCATCATCAAAAAGGGGGAATTTGTTGGGTTCTTGTATGATTTGATGATTGAAAACACAGTGGAACACATACATTAACATGTTCCTATTACCTCTTCCATCACACAGAGTCCAACTTGCATTAGGATTCTTTGAAATGAAGGAGTCTTAAGTAGAAAAGATCTCAAAGCCTGCACAAAGCACGAATCAGATAAGAGTCTACATATGATAAGGAGTATACACATGGGTAGACCAAGAGAGTCTAAGAATCAAGTGAGTCCAAGAAAGAAGAGAGTCCAAGAATCAAGAGAGTCCAAGAAAGAAGAGAGTTCTTGTGGAATTAGAAGTCTATTTATGTAAGAACTCAAAGTCTGCATAAAGCATGAATGAGAGTTAGTGTTTGACTACAACACTCAAGAAGGGAGTCCAAGAAGCATGAGAATCCTTGTGGAGTTAAAAGTCTACTTGATTGTGAAGATCAATGATAGTTATAAATACTCAAGGACTTTTAAAACAAAATTCATTCACTCATACTGAGAAGAAAAAAGGTAGAACACGAGCAAATAAGCAAGAACAATATTTGAGAGAGTTCTACCTACCTATCCAAGTGCTGTGAGTATGAAGAACCAGATTGAAGAACCTGTTCCACATGACTATGTTTTACAGTTCTTGAGTCTAGTTTTGAGTATTGAGTTGTAATCTTCATGTTGTCTTAGTACCAGTATGTTATAAACTGGTTAGGAGTTTAGTCTTCAAGTTGGGATAACTCAAAGACTTGGGAACATAAGTCTTGGGAGTTGTGTGTGTTTTTAAGAATTAGAGTTAGTTCTAGGATTGCAAAAATTTTGTAATATGATTTAGTTCCTAGGGTTGCAAGAGTTTTGTAATCTGATTTTCAAGTCGGAGAACTTGAAGTGGGATTCAACAGTCTGGGAGATTGTTGAAAAATAGGAATTAGAGTTTATAATTCCTTTGGTTACAAAGTTTGTAATCTTTTGTTGAGAGGCTCATTGTGTTTAGTGAAGTTGGGGTTAAATCCTGTAGAGGTACATGTCGTAGTTTTTTACACCTTTTGTGAGCCGGGTGTTTTCCACGTAAAACTATTGTGTTCATTACTTGTTGGAACACGTCAGGCAACTTATTTCACTCATAGGTAACTCGTAAGTAAAATTCACTAAAACATAAGGTTGTGTAGAATATTAATCTACTTGTACTTAGTAGGCATCATAGATGACTGTACATAAGTAGAAAACTATATCGAATAAATAATACTAAAATAACCCTGCATTCAAAAAAAGTTTTAGCAGTTCAATATTAAATAGTATTATAGTTTATCTAAATCACAATAATAATTCAAATAAATAATACAATGCAGTGATATGGGATGCTATTCAATGACCAATGCACTCCGTATACACCCCCTCTAGTGGTTTGTTGTGAGGTGGGACCCATAGGAAACTCACGAGGTTCATATATAATCATCAATTGTATCATACCTCACCATCCGACTAACACATCGAATCACCCAGAAAAATATCATACCTCACCATCCGGAAAATACATTGAATTACTCATAAATATCATACCTTACCATCCGACAAACACATCCGATCACTCATAAGAAAAATGTTTCATTTCCTTTCAAAAAATCAATTTTTCTTCTCAATAATACTCTACATGATCCATGAGATGAATGAATATGCATGCTCAAAATAATAAATCAAGGCCAAATACGGTAGATACAAATGAAGTCCCAGAATACAAACCAGCTTATGAACGCAGACTACAAGTCTCAATATCAAGTCAAGATTACACTTTCACATAACTATAACAGTGTAAGCCCCAAATTGGGCGTCACAATAACAATCCAGCTCAATTCCCATAATAATTTACTAAATTTGTCCAATCCATATCACACTTTACATGATAATTACCCACTCAAGACAAGTATGTAAGTCATAAAGACCTCAAATATGAAAATCAAGTCTCTACTTGATCACACATGAGCACTTCTTTCCCAAATAGCCTCAGAATGCCTCCAATCTATCAAGAATAAGTTCTATACGTAAATATGATTCATATTGCTATATTTCTGATACGGATCCAAAACGTCAATCCAAAAGTCACCCCAATCCCCCAAGGTCAAAATTAGAATTTTATTAGAAAATTAATCTACCCATAACTTAAGTAGTTCAAATATAAAATTTCATCGAAAATAGAGTTAAAATCTGTCACGACCCAGACCGCCGTGAGTGACATTCACGCAACCCCCGGGTGATCGAACCATCACTTCCCCGAACGTAATCATTCTAACAGCTCAAAAACAGCGCATAAAAGTAAACTAGCAATTCAATTGAAATAAATAACTTCATTAAGTTTTTAACCTGCGGAAATTACCCCCTAGAATCTGAAAGTCGCAGTACCAAACAATTCTACCAATATCTAGAGTACGGGGATGCAACCCCAAAAATATAAGGAAATAGTCTAAGCCTGAAACAAATGGGCTACAACCCTAATGATAGATTCAAGGCAGCTCGATCGAAGCGGCTCACCCTTGAAGTCTAGAAACGCTAGAACTATAGATGAGGTCGCGTCTCAGCCGCTGGAAGATTTCCTGTACTCACAAGAAAGAAAATCAAGTGCAGTATCAGTACACCACCACTGTGTACTGGTAGGATCATCAGCCAGTTCCAAATCAAATAGTGTATAATTCAGTACATCAAATCAAGTACAAGTACGAAAAACATGCAACAAGTCAACAGGCTCCCCTAGACTACAAATCTCTACCTAGATTGTTCCCGCATGAAATCCACCCTTGATAATCATAAAAAACAATCACATAACTAATAAACCATCTTTTTTGTCTAGCTCGGACCCATCCTGGGATCCACTCTAAACAACACTTAAGTGTTAACAGACAACCCCGCCTAATCCAAGACTAATTCAACAGACATAACGGGATTCCCGGTCACTCAAGGACCACCAACCCATATCACAATTCAATAAGGCAACCCGGTCCACTCACGAAACCAATAACAGTCAATACAATGTAATAATATCAATGCAATGATGCAGTAAATAAACCCGTACCAGGCGTGGTACCCGAGCCAACCATTAGTATTTCATACCAGGCGTAGTACCCAAGCCAAACATTTGTTATACCTGTACCAGGCGTGGTACCAACCGTTAGTATACCCTTACCAGGTGTGGTACCCGAGCCAACCGAATGTCAATAATCCATAGTCAATTAATGAACAAATGTAATGACCCTTCCGGTTATTTCCACATATACGTTTTCCTTGAACCGTTAGTGCTTGTTTGTAGTGGCCCCAAGTCATTTAAGACTTGTCGGGACCGGTATTTCAGCGCCGGGTCCATTTGTTTGATCGTAAGTTTCTTTGATAAATTTTCTGAACTTTGGGTCAAATGTCTTAGGGCTTTTCTCTCAATATATAAAGAGTTATAAGTCCCCCAAAATACCAAATCGAAGGTCTACGAGTCTAGTTTCCAACGCACAAAACCTCACGTCCAACTGATCTTGGAGTAAAAAGTTATGACTATTTTACCGTGGACTGTCTGGCAGAAAACGGGTTGCGAACCGGGTCGCGAATCGGGGCGGGTTAAACTCGATTTAAGCCTCAACTTCACGTTTTAAAATGCCATTTCAGTTCTGAAACAGTGAGAAAACATAAGGGAGGGTTCCAAGAGGGTTCTTGAGTATCAAAATCGTGGGTACTTGAAAATATTTTATTTAAAAGTTGAATTTGGTAAAAATTATATTATTATTACCTTTTCAAAATATTTTAAAAGTTTATGAAAAATATTTTTGTTATGATATAATTGTATATGTATTTATTTTATAAGGTTTGTATACATTGTAATATTTTAACGGGGATAGTAAATTTAATTATGTTAAAATTTATTATTATAATACAATAGGTTTTGTTTGAAATAATTTTCTATGAATTATGATATATTCAAAAAGTTATATTTATTTTACTATGAATTTATGCAATACCCGAGTATATAAATAACGGGCTAAGAATATTGTTTTGTTGCCTTGTAATTGCCACCTCCACTCCACGTGTAGGTGGAGGGAGTGGCCAACAAGCACTAACAGTGAATGGTGGCATCATTTGGAATTGGAAGCATTAATTAACCATTGTCTTAACCCTTGGAATGACATTAACATGGATAACTTCAGCAAATATTTATTTCCTTTAGCTCCACATATCTATACGGTATATAGATATTAGGCATAGAGGTGCATATCTGCACGTTGAATAAAAAGGGAAGTTAATTATCTACGTCAAATTATTCAAGTCCAAGTTCAAGTGTGATTTCATTTCGGAGTTTCTCGGAGCGGTTCGAGCGTGGACATCGTCGTTCTAGCTGCTTGTCATCGGACGACAGGTAGGTTACGATTTATTTTCCCTAGACTCCGCATATATAGAATAAAATTGTATTAATGGGCATCCTTGGGTTGGTTTATTAGGTTGGTACCACAGACCTTGACCGTTTTATTCATGTTCGCCTACTTTCGTTCCTCCGTTGCTTGTAGTATTTGCCGATATATTTTATTTACCCTTGTGGTCCTGTGAGGCCTTGTTGACTCTGGAACATAGGAGGTGGGATTTTGGGAATGTCCGCGAGTCCCGAGCATAGAATTATCCTTCTAGGCTGGTTATGCTTGCTGAGTAGCTGTGGGCCTGTGCAGGGTTAATAGGTTGATTGTAAACTGCTGGGCAGCTATTGTGTTTGATCATACCATTTTCATGCATATAAAATGGTTTTATACATGTTTTACTATGGTTCGGGCTTCGGGCCTACGGACACCATTTTCTAAACCTTGCATGGCCTGGGGGGCCCGTTTGATGGAAATAATTTGGAAATGACTTGATTTAAACTTGTGAATATTCTTGGGTAAAAGAAAGTAAAATTATGATTTAAATCACCAGTTTTATGATTAACGCTAGACTCGGCAGGGCTGGAGTGGTAGTTGAGTTTTCTTGTTACTAGAGATGATTTTTAGCCTCGGTCGGACCGAGCACCTGAGATGACTTTTTACTGTTTAGACCCGGTTATTCCCAGGCACCCTTGGAGGGGTTTTTGAGATATTTTCCTACTACTTTAGTCCTGGACAGGGTCTGGCCATGCATATTCGAGACTGGGTCTCTATCTTGATACCAGACTTGCTTCCGGGTGACATGCTTGATACTGAGTTTTAGTATGGGGTCTGGGACATCCATGGACCTTGCCATCAGGGCCAGGGGCTATGAGCTGCGTGTGCTGATAGAGGGGTATATAGTGGCGTAGAGTTATACGGGCAGTGTCATTCCATGGAACCTACCTGCTGGGCCGGATCGGCGCCGGAGGAGGTACATACAGAGATACCATTTCACTTGAGATCTTCATGCATCATATCATTCATTGTTTGAGGCTCCACCCTTGTTTGT
>QJPP01006233.1:0-13615 GCA_003996215.1 Jaltomata sinuosa
ATGTTAAATGGCATAGATGATATCCTAGGGATCCTTGGGAGGTCAGGGTAGCTTGCAAGTGATGACAAATTTATGTGTGATCTGGTTACTTGCATAGTTGGGCATGACTTATATGACTGTTAAGTTCGGTAGTTGATTGAGGGTCTTATTGATAGTCACATAAGCTTGGAGGGACTAAGGTTCCTAGGAGTCACGTTTGACTAGTTTAGTGAAACAATGCTAGTATTCTATGAGTGCCTGAATTTGTGGGATATCGAGGGTAAGGAACCTTGGGGGGTTGAATATGCTGAAACTCACAGGTAGTCCATTATTGTGGGCTAAGGGTCAAGGTTGTTGACTTAGGATCTTAAGCCAGGGTGATAGACCTATTAATAGGGTTAGTTAGTAATGTAAACCATAGGATTGAACTGGTAAGGTAGTTCTAGTGTTATGTGTGACCCTTTGGTTTGACTAGGATAGAAGGGGAAATGCCTGCTAATGATAGAGTTGGTAGCGGAATGGGATAAAAAGGTTTGGGATAGGGCGTATAAGTTCTTAGCATTACTAACAGGGAGGTGTAAAGAGGATGAAAAAGGAAATGGATTATTATATCTTGTTGCATATTTCTCTTGATTTATTATATGATGGTATGTAGCGGATTCGGGTTGACTGATGATGCCTACCAGTAGGTGTTTTTTGTACTGATACTACTCTTGCTATACCTTTTTGGGTATAGTCTGGTTGAAGGATCAGTGATGTTTCACAGGTACATGACGATGGCGATAACCAGCAGTTTCTACTCTTGGATTCCATAGTGGAAGTTGTGTCTTTTGTTATCTACTTGTATTTCTCCTATATTTTAAAAGAGGATTTTTTGCATTAAATTGTAAATGTTTTTATGTATTAAAGGAGTTATTTGTTTTTTTACTTTGTTTTCCGCATTACTTATTGGATCAGGTGGTAAGGGTTTTCCTATCTAGGTGGATTAGAATAGGTGCCCACATGGCCCGGTAGTTGGGTCATGAATTTGAAAATTATGTCTGAGTAAGTTCTTACCTATGGGTGTGAAGCACTCCACATTCATGGATAAGAGGTTGTAAGCATCTTTTTTGCGCTCAATTTGATTGTCACTCATCTTGAATAAAAAATTACCTTTTTAACTGATTGAGTCAAACTATAAGACACCTGATTCCTTGAGTCTTGGAATATATAGGCAAGCTCGATATTGAAAACTTATTTGCATTCCAATAATTTTTATAATCCTCTTATTCCCTGTAATGAGTTGTTCATTTGTCATTAAACGGCACCTCAATATGGATGTGGGTTTGGGAACTTACAAATATACCATCTTAAGTTAGTATGGGATGATGCTAACAAAAGAAAAAAATAGAAATTAAAATTTTGGGTCAGGATAACATCATCCGCTATAGCAGGAATGTTCTCGCTATAATGGTGCCGCTGTAGCAGCCAACAGGCTGCTATAGCAGGATGACGGGACTAGTAACCCAAAAATGGGTTTTATAATTTTATTCTCTCTTTTTCAGTGGAAAATAGATGAGGGTTGATTCAAAAACCCTCATAGGCTACTCCAAAGCTTGGGAGCAATAGAGAGGAAGGATTTCTGCTCGAATGGGGTGAAAAGCATGGATTCGAGGCCGACTTTCCATCACGATTCACCTCCATGGAGCCAGAAGTTCATGTTCAGACTTTTGCAGTAGATGCTTCGCGTCCAGGTAGTCTAGGTTTAATTTAGTAGTATAGACCTACTTTTGATTTCATAATATGTTGTAGATTGATGGGAGATTTCATGCTTAGGCCTTCGGGCATGGAATTTGAATGGCTGAAACGTATTGATTATTGTTGTTTAGGGTGGGTAATTACTGTGGTAGGTAATGTTGACCCTATAACTGACAGTGGGTGGTTATTTCTTGGTGGTTAATCTTTGGGAATTGAATTTTAGGGTGGTTTCGTGGTACCGGTAATGATTAAGGTGTAAGGGTTTGCTAGGTCTTAGCGAATTTTCCTCTGCATAGTAAATATAGGGAAATGGATGAATATGAAAGGTCTGAAAGCTTTGGTATTAGAGAGGGTGAATTCCCTGTGAATGTATATATACTCCTGAAGAGGTTTAGGATTCAAGGTAAATAAATTCATGTGCTTAGTTAATTAAACTGGGGTTGGTCTTCGGACATGTTATCAAGGTTGGAATAATGAAGTAGGTTTGGTTGTGTAAGTGATGGTTGAATTGTTTCCCATATATGTTATGTGTGCATGTTAACTATTGCATTAGTATTGCATGTACATTACATGGTTTAGGGAATAAAATAATGAATGTTTATGATATTCGGTTTTCAATTATGTGAAATGAACTTGTATTAATTACTTGTTAGTGTTACAAGTGTGGTTGTTTTCATTATTATTGATTGTTGGATGTTCTGTGACATTTGGTTGGCTTGGGTACGATGCCTGGTATAATTCATTGGTTGGATCGGGTACCACGCCTGGTACAGGATATATATTGGTTGGTTCGGGTATCATGCATGGTACAGATTCTATCGTGGTTGGCTCGGGTACCATGCCTTGTACATGTTTGATTTTATTCTGTTTGATAGTTCTATGAGTGGACCAGGTTTGTTCCTTGTGATATAATTATTGTATATATGTCCATGAGTGAACCGAACTTATCTGTTATTGATGTTCATTACATTTTGGTTCCTTGAGTGAACCGGGATTATATGTTATTGATGTGCATTTTATGATGGTTCCTTGAGTGAATCGGAATTATATGTTTTCGATGTTCATTGCATGTTAGTTCCTTAAGTGAACCAGGTTTATCTGTAAGTGATGTTCATTACATATTGGTTTCCTGAGAGGGCCGGGAGTTAGTATTACTTGACATACATATTGGTCCTGAGGGGCCAAGTTGGTGTGCTTAAGTGATAAGGTGGTTTCTTTTGTAAATCGGGGTTGCATGTTAAATGTCATAGATGATGTCCTAGAGATCCTTGGGAGGTGCAGGTAGCCTGCAAGCTGTGACATAATTATATGTGGTCTGGTTACTTGCATATTTTGGCATGACTTACATAGTTGTTGAGTCCAGTTGTTGACTGGGGTCTTATTGATAGTCATATGGACTTGGATGTTTTATATTGTCTGGTAATATTCTGTTGATGTCGTACATTTGCAAATTCTATTTTGACAAGAGTGAAAGGCCAGCTAGCGGTGATATCTGGGCTAGTTAGGCAAAGGACTAGAGGTCTTGAGATGTATTGCTTTACGGGTCTAAGATGGGTGAGCTTGGAGGGATTAAGGTTCCTAGGGAGTCAGGTTTGACTGGTTAGTGAAATAAGCTAGTATTCTATGAGTGCCTGAACTGATAGGAGGTCAAGGGTAAGGAACCTTGGGGATTGAATACACAGAATTCACATGTAGTCCATTGTCTTGGCTAAGGGCTAAGGGTCAAGGTGGTTGACTTAGGATATTAAATTGAGTGGCAGACCTACTAACAACGGTAGTTAGTAATTTGATTATGGGATTGAAACTGGTAAGGTATTTCTAGTGTTTGGCAAGATAGGTAGGCTTCGAAAGTCTTAGTGTTTTAAGGGATCAAGTTAAGACTGGGATACAAGGGTAGAATGCCTGCTAATTGTAGAGTGGCAGCAAAATAAGGTAGGGAGTCTTGGGGAAAGAGTGGATAAGGTTCAGGGGTATTATACTCGAGTAGTGAAGGTAGTTGTGAAGGGGTTCATGGAAATTTTACTTTCAAGTTGTATTCTTTCTTTTGGATCTTTTACATGATATTATATGGTATATTTGGGTAGACCAATGATTCCTACCAATATGTGTTATTTGTACTGATACTACTCTCACTATACCTTTTTGGATATAGTCTGGTTGCAGGATCAGTTGTTGTTTCTCAGGTGATGGGGATAACAGTCTCTAGCTGCTTCTACTCCTCTTTTCCTATGGTGGGTGTTGTGTCTTACTTTTACTTTGTATTTCTTCTTAGAGCTTTTGTACCTGTTTAGACTAGTTCCTAGGAAAGATTCAACCATATTTTGAAAAGCTTTTGTTGTAATCACAAGGTTGAAATTGGTTTCTATTTATTTGAGATAAATTTTCATGTTCTTATTTACTTCTGCATTGCATGTTTTAGATCAGGTGGTAAGGGTTCTCCTATCTAGGTGATTTAGAATAGGTGCTCGCATGACCTTGTAGTTGGATTGTGACCATTTGGTATTAGAGCCTAGGTTACCAGTCTCCCAGTACAAGAGAAAATGTCAAATAAAGTCCTGCGGATTGGTGTGTTGACGTCCACATATAAACTTTGAAAAGCTATGAAGCATTATAGGAAATTGTTCCACTTCTTTCATTTCTTTCATGTAGTCTATTACTTGCTTGTATGGGTTGAGTGCAATTTGTATCTCTTGGTTTTAATTGGTATCTCAATGAGGTAGAAGGATATCGTTTGACTTCAGTTGAAATGACATAATCAAGGGAAATTAGAACCGGGAAGGTTCCAATTGATATCTAGCATGGGACGCTATGTAAAGGCATAGATGAATCGGCTAACGGTCATACATAAGGTGAATAAAAGATAATGAAAAAGACTTGTTAGTGGTGAACTCAAGATTTGTGATTATGTGCATTACATTATTGAATGAATGCAAATGTGTGGGGTGTAATTGCTTGAATTACTGTGAAATTTGTGGTCTGGTAAAGGTCATACCTTGGTTATGTGTGATTGGTTAGTGATTAAATGCTATGTGGTTTAACTGAAAATTTTATGATAAAGTTTGGGCATGGACTTACAGTTGTTAAAAATAGTAAGGGGACATAATGATTTATGACTGTGGGGAAACTCCGATTTCAGGATAGTCGGGATTTGGTTGGGAACCATGGGAAAAAGGGGCTATTGTTGCATAATAGCCGAATTTGTTGTTATGAAAAGTTTTCTTGGTGTGTTTCATAACTAGTTTTAAATAATGTGATGCTAAGTTCTTGTCTATGCATTGCTGGGTTTGGTCTTGGGGTTATATTAAAGGCCATAACGCAATTTCATGTGTTAATGTTAAAAATAGGGAAGGGGAATGAGGGAATTTTGCAGAAAATGGTAAATTTTCTAGGCTGCTACTGTAGGGGGTCACCATAGCAGCGTGCAAGCCACTATAGTGGGATGGACAGGGCAGAATGCCTATCCTGTTTTCCCTTGTTTTGTTTTTTTCATTCTCGAGTTGTTTTAAATTGTTAATTGAGCTCTGAGCTAGTGCATGAATTATAAAGATTGACATAAATGTGCGATAAAAGGAAAGGATAGATATGGTAGCCTGGGGTATAAAGTTTATTGGCTTGATGTGGGTGATGTTGCCTATTTCAGGTAACCTATACATATTTGAACATCAAATCTTATTCGACTAGGTGATTTTTACCCTTGATTGAGTAACTACTTGCATTGTAATGATGATGTGTAGTTAGTGAAGAAATCGAGAGATTATGATGGGACCAAGTTTCTAGGTATTGGAAAAATTATGATTGTCCATTGGTGGTGAGGGACACCCATGTAGTATTTGGCAAAATGACCCGTAAGTTTCTTAGTAGTGTTGGACATTGCTCATAGGATTATTTTATGAAAATGATCATTGGCTTATAGTAGCTCTTGAAAAGGGTATAGCAGAATTATGGAGAATTTGAAATAAGTTGACTTGTTCACGATCGATGATCCTTAGTAGTAGGGTGAGTTGAAGGAGTGCGGTTAGTAAATAGTTTCTTGATCAGTCATATCCCTCTTGTTGACCATGATAATACCTGGTGTTACTCATTAAGTGGTGGGGTTGTGCTTGTTATAGCATTGGTTAGGGTGTAAGTTCCCGGGTACCATTCTCCCTAGGATGAGAGTTGACAAAAATCTCTGGCTAGGATAGGTCCCAATGGAATTTCGATGTTCTGTGCTTTACAGATACTTGGTGTCTCGGGGTGTAGTGTTTGATGGAAGTAAGGGGATGTCATGATAGGCAAGGTACATGAGTGACATGCCGGCTAGTGGTTATATATGGGCTAGTTGGGCACAAGACTAGAGGTTGTGAGGTATATTGCTTTATGGGTCCAATATGGGTGAGCATGGAGGGACTAAGGTTCCTAGGGAGTCAGGTTTGACTAGCTAGTAAAACAAAGATAGTATTCTGTGAGTGCCTGAACTGGCGGGATGTTAAGGGTAAGGAACCTTAGGGGTTGAATATGCAGAACTCATAGGTAGTCCATTGTTTTGGCTAAGGGCTAAGGGTCAAGATGGTTGACATAGGATCTTAAATTGAGTGACAGGCCTGCTAACAGGGGTAGTGTAATGACCCTTCCGGTTATTTCCACGTATACGTTTTCCTTGAACCGTTAGAGCTTGTTTGTAGCGGCCCCAAGTCACTTAAGGCTTGTCAGGACCGGTATTTTGTACCGGGTCCATTGTTTGGTCGTATGATAAGTTTTGAAGACAAGTAAGTCGGCAAAAGTTATTGTAAGTTCTTTAATAAATTTTCTGAACTTTGGGTAAAATGTATCAGAGCTTTTCTCTCAATATATAAAGAGTTATAAGTCCTCCAAAATACCAAATCGAAGGTCTACAAGTCTAGTTTCCAACGCACAAAACCTCACGTCCAACTGATCTCGGAGTAAAAAGTTATGACTATTTTACCGCGGACTGTCTGGCAGAAAATGGGTTGCGAACCGGGTCGCGAAACAGGTCGGGTCAAACTCGATTTAAGCCTCAACTTCACGTTTTAAAATGCCATTTCAGTTTTGAAACAGTGAGAAAACATAAGGGAGGATTCCAAGAGAGTTCTTGAGTATCAAAATCGTGCGTTGGTGAATTGCGAGCCTAAGTTAGAGAGTTTATTAACACCGCGTGTATTTGAAAATATTTTATTTAAAAGTTGAATTTGGTAAAAATTATATTATTATTACCTTTTCAAAATATTTTAAACGTTTATGAAAAATATTTTTTTGCGATATAATTGTATATGTATTTATTTTATAAGGTTTTTGTACATTGTAATATTTTAACGGAGATAGTAAATTTAGTTATGTTGAAATTTATTATTATAATATAGTAGGTTTTATTCAAAATAATTTTTTAATGATTATGGTATATTCAAAAATTATATTTATTATACCACGAATTTATGCAATACCCAAATATATAAGTAATGAGATAAGGGTTTTTGTTTTGGGTGTTTGACACCTCCACTTCCACGTGGAAGTGGAGGGAGTGTACACCATGTGTGCAGTAGGTAGAATTTATATATGTGCACATCAAAGCTCAGCAGATACCTATCAATTTATATTGATGTTTCTTGCCAAATTACTCAAAATATTGTTGTTGCATACCATCCTAATTCACGTTAAGGAAGAGCCTTACGGGAAAAATCATTTGACGCTATATCTTGTCACCTAAAGAAAATCGATTATCTACGTCAAATTATTCAAGCCCGAGTTCAAGTTTGATTTTGTTTTGGAGCTTCTTTTCGGAGAGGTTCGAGCTTGTCATCGGACGACAGGTAGGTTACGGTTTATTTTCCCTAGACTTTGCATATATAGAATAAACTTGTATTAATGGGCATCCTTGGGTTGGTTTATTAGGTTGGTACCACAGACCTCGACCGCCTTATTCATGTCCGCCTTCTTTTGTTCCTCCGTTGCTTGTAGTATTTGCCGATATATTTTATTTAAACTTATGGTCCTGTGAGGCCTTGTTGACTATGGAACATAGAAGGTGGGATTTTGGGAATGTCCGCGAGTCCCGGGCATAGAATTATCCTTTTAGGCTGGTTATGCTTGCTGAGTAACGTGGGTCTGTGCTGGGTCGATAGGTTGATTGTAAGCTGCTGGGCAGCTATTGTGTTTGATCATACCATTTTCATGCATATAAAAAGGTTTTATACAGGTTTTACTACGGTTTGGGCTTCGGGCCTATGGACACTATTTTCTAAACCTTGCATGGCCCGGGGGGCCCGTTTTTGATGGAAATAATTTAGAAATAGTTTGTTTTAACTTGTGAATTTCCTAGGTAAAAGAAAGTAAAATTATGTTTTAAAACACCAGTTTTACTACTAACGCTAGACTCGGCAGGGCCGGGGTGCTAGTTGAGTTTTCTTGCTACTTGAGATGATTTTTAACCTCGGTCGGACCGAGCACCTGAGATGACTTTCTACTGTTTAGACCCGGTTATTCCCGGGCACCCTTGGAGGGGTTTTTTTGAGATATTTTCCTACTACTTTAGTCCTGGACAGGGTCTAGGCATGCATATTAGAGACTGGGTCTCTATCTTGATACCAGACTTGTTTCCGGACGACATGTTTGATACTGAGTTTTAGTATGGGTCTGGGACCTCCATGGACCTTGCCATCTGGGCCAGGGGCTTTGGGCTGCGTGTGCCGGAGGAGGGGTATACGGCGGAGTAAAGGTATACGGGCAGTGTCCTTCCATGGAACCTACCTGCTGGGCCAGATCGGCGCCGGAGGAGGTACATACAGAGATACCATTTCACTTGAGACCTTCATGCATCATATCATTCATTGTTTGAGGCTCCACCCTTGTTTGTTGTTTGTTGATTGTACGCTCCGGTAGTATGGGATGCCGAGGGTTTGTTTTCACTTGTTTGTGTTCCTCGGTTGTATGGGCGGCCGGGGGACTGTAGGTAGACTCTTGCTATTTACTTGTAGAATTGTTCCCTGTTACGGTTAATTATGAAATTGGTTACTGCTAGACTGTTAGTTGCTGGATTGAGATTGATATGATTAGTTGGGCTTGATTCATGTCTCTAAGCATGTCTATCATTACTCTTCTCTCTTCTTCTTACACTTGAGGTTACCGGTATACCGTCCATTTCGTAAACTTATTTTGTATACACTATTGTTGCAAGGACCCCAGGTGCGTTGTTTCTTACTTTCACCTGTTCCTATGGTGTGTATATTCTGCTTACTAGCCTCACATGTGGTTCTGTTGATTTCCCTCTGGGCTAGTTCCTGTGTACCTTTCGTTGATTCTCTGACTGCTTGCTTCTATTCTGTCTGTTACTACGCTTTTATCTTATATGTGCCCAGTCGGCCTATGATACCTACTGGGTACCTTATGCTTCGCATTTAGTGCTCACCCCTACCCCCATGCATCTTTGGGTGCAGATCCTAGCGTGGGCCATCGCCGTTAGATCGCTGTGATTCGTGCTTGGAGATCTGTTGGGGACTACTTCAGACTGAGGGTGAGCTCTTGGTGATCGGAGCTTAGATTTAGTTTATCTTTTGCTTCATGTACTGTACTACCATTCGGAGACATCTGTATATATTGTTTAGGATCGTTTGCACTCCATGTATGTAGTTTTGGCTCTATACTATGATACCAGGTCTTGGGGTTTGGTTTAGTTTCCGCATATGTATATATATATATATCCTGTTATCTATTCTCTTCATCTTGTTCCCTTATTTGTTAGATAGTAGCCCATTACTAACTATCCTGGGCTACGGGAATTGGTTCGCCTACTGGAGGTTGTAGGTGCCATCATGACCGAGAAATTGGGTCGTGACAACTTGGTATCAGAGCTTTAGGTTCACCGGTGTCATCGGTATAGGAGCTAATGTCTAGTAGAGTCCTGCGGATCGGGGCGGAGAGGTCCGTACTCAATCTTTGGGAGGCTACAGTGGCATTTTAGGAAATTTGATTCTTTCATTGCTTCTGTGTCGTGCGTGGAACCCTTGAAGTTTCTGGAAATCTCATTTGTTCTACTTCATCCTTCCGCAGATGGTTAGTACGAGATCATCGGCATCACGCGAAGATGAGCCTCCCACTTTAGCGCCAGCTCCAGCGCCAGCTCTAGAACCAGCTCCAGTGCCCACTTCTGTGCCAGCTCCAGCCGCAGCTCAGTCTCCAGATATTCGGGGATTACTATTACAACTTTTGGGTGTGATTAGAGAGTGGCCTTCTGAGGTAGCGCAAACATCCGCTCAGGGGGCAGCCCTGGGTGAACAGAGCTTAGGAGCGTAGCCGGCTACTATGGCTCCCCGTGCGGAGGTCATTCCGGTTCCATCTGTTGCACAGCCTCTTGCTCCTCGCCCAGTTATGACAGAGTCAGAGCAGAAGGCGTTGGCTAGGTTTTTGAGGTTAGCACCTCCGAGGTTTGCTGGTACTTCTGGACAGGATCCACATGACTTTATTACTACCTGTGAGGAGATTTTGCATCATTTGGGTTTGTTGGAGACTCACGGGGTTGGTTATACTACCTATCAGTTGGAGGGCCCAACGAAGTTATGGTGGAGGGCCCAGGTTGCTTGTAGACCACCGTCGTTACCTCCTTTGACCTGGTCTGAGTTTTATGAGGCCTTTATGGCCAAGTTCCTACCTCAAAGTGATCGTGAGCTTCGCAGGGAGCAGTTTACTCACCTTGTGCAGGGGTCTACGACTATCTCAGAGTATGAGACCTATTTTCATCAGCTAGCACCGTTCGGAGCTATGATCATTCCTACCGAGGCAGATAGGATTCGCAGATTTGTATGGGGTTTGAGGCCAAAGATCAGGCAGCCCGCTGAGATATTGGTCGCTAGTGGTCGGTCATTTCAGGCTATCGTAGACTATGCCCGCACTGTGGAGGACTTACAGCGACATGATCAGGGGTCCAGAGATAAGAGGCCTCGACATCAGGGTGTCTATAGTGGTTCCATATATGGTGGTAGAGGTCCTGGCCAGTGGAGCCGGAGTTATCAGCCACATCAGCACCAGGGTCAGTCCAGCCGACCGGTTCAGGCTTCCCTTCAGACTTTCGGTAGTACCCAGTTCGAGCAGGGTCAGAGCAACCATCAGGGCTATAGCGGCCAGCCTTCGAGGGGTACAGTTTTTGGGGCATGTGGTCGTGGTGGTCATACGGGATCTGCTGGTTCATCTCGACTGAGTAGGCCGTCAGGGGCTTGTTTTACTTGTGGTGCGATAGGTCATTTTGCTAGAGATTGCCCTCAGCAGGGTACAGTTCAGTTGGCCGAGCCTTTACGAGCAGTTCAGCCTCCGGCTAGAGGGGGTGGTCGTCAGAGTAGAGGTGGTGCTCCGCGCGGCAGAGCAGGTGGTAGGGATGGCGGTCGGGCAGGTGGAAGTCGTCGTCAGTTTTACACGGTCCCTAGGAGACCAGAGGCAGAGGCCTCAGATGCTGTGATTACATGTACGATTTCTGTGTGCCATCAGCCTGCTATGACTTTATTTGATCCTGGATGCACTTGTTCATATGTATCTGCCTACTTTGTGCCTTGTTTGGGGTTGGCTAGTGAGCCATTATCCGTCCCTATTTCTGTTTCTACCCCAGTAGGAGATTCTTTAGTAGTGGATCGGATTGTGAGATCTTGTATGCTATCTATTGGTGATTCAAACACTTGGGGTGATTTGATGATTCTTGATATACTAGATTTTGATGTGATACTGGGCATGGACTGGTTATCCCCTCACCGTGTGGCTTTGGATTGTTATGCCAAGACCATTAACATAGCTGTGCCCGGTGTATCCCTGGTTGTATGGCAGGGTTCTGTTAGCCATGCACCATCGGGGATCATCGCTTGTCTTCAAGCTAGGAAGTTGATTTCCCGTGGGTGGTTAGCTTATCTAGCATATGTCCGAGATGTTAGTGCTGACTCTACTTCTCCTGAGTCTGTTCCTGTTGTTAGAGACTTCCTCGATGTGTTTCCTACCGACCTGCCAAGCCTTCCACCTGAGAGAGATATTGATTTCGCTATTGAGCTAGAGCCGGGCACCAGGCCCATTTCTATTTCTCCTTACCGTTTGGCTCCTTCTGAGTTGAGGGAGCTTAAAGAGCAGCTCCAGGATCTATTAGCTAAGGGGTTTATTAGACCTAGTGTGTCACCTTGGGGTGCTCCTGTTCTCTTTGTGAAGAAGAATGATGGGTAGATGCGCATGTGTATTGATTATATCAGCAGCTGAATAGGGTGACAGTGAAGAATATGTATCCGATGCCGAGGATTGATGACTTGTTTGACCAGCTTCAGGGTTCAGTCATGTTTTCGAAGATTGATTTGAGGTCTGGCTACCATCAGTTGAGGATTAGGGCGGAGGACATCCCTAAGATAGCATTCAGGACACGTTATGGCCATTATGAGTTCCTGGTGATGTCTTTTGGGCTGACTAATGCCCCCGCAGCCTTTATGAACTTGATGCACATGGTTATTGGATCGTATTTGGACTCATTTGTGATCGTTTTTATAGACGACATCTTAGTATACTCGCGTAGTAGAGATGAGCATGAGCAACACTTGAGGGTTATACTCACGACTTTGAGAGATCATCGAATTTATGCCAAGTTCTCAAAGTGCGAGTTTTGGCTTGAGTCAGTTGCATTCCTAAGGCACGTGGTGTCTAAGGATGGGATTAGGGTTGATCCGGGAAAGATTTCAGCGATTTGTGAGTGGCCTAGACCTACTACTGTTACTGAGGTTCGCATCTTTATTGGGTTAGCAGGTTATTACAGATGGTTCGTTGAGGGATTTTCTTCCATAGCAGCACCCTTGACTATGCTGACTAGGAAGGATGTCCCATTTCAGTGGTTGGATCAGTGTGAGGATCGCTTCCAGAGGCTTAAGGCCTTATTGACTTCAGCTCCAGTTTTGACTTTGCCGGTAGAGGGTCAGAGCTTCCCTGTGTACTGCGATGCTTCTGGGGTTGGTCTTGGTTGTGTGTTGATGCAGCAGGGTCGTGTAATAGCATATGCATGGAGGCAGTTGAAGGTTCACGAGCACAACTACCCCACTCATGACTTAGAGTTGGCGGCGGTAGTTTTCGCGCTCAAGATCTGGAGGCATTACCTATATGGAGTTCACTGTGAGATCTTCACCGATCATCGTAGTCTTCAGTATATCACGAGTCAGTGAGAGTTGAACTCGAGACAGAGGAGATGGGTCGAGTTACTAAAGGACTATGACTTCACTATTCTGTATCATCCGGGCAAGGCAAACGTGGTAGCGGATGCCTTGAGCCGGAAGGCAGTGAGTATGGGCAGCCTAGCTTCTCTTTCAGTTTCAGAGCGACCGTTGGCCTGGGACATCCAGTCCTTGGCTAACCGTTTGGTTAGGTTTGACTTGTCGGATCCTAGCAGAGTTCTCGCCAGTATTGAGGTTCGTTCTACTTTGATTGATCAGATTCAGAGCCGTCAGTTTGAGGATCAGCAGTTGTGTGACCTTCGTGATCGGGTTGTTCAGGGTGAGACCAATCGGGCTACTCTAGATTCAGATGGGGTTCTGAGGTATGATAGTCGCCTTTGTGTTCCGAGGGTTAGTGATTTGATTCAGTTGATACTTCGTGAGGCACATTGTACTAGATACTTCATTCACCCTGGCACAGCGAAGATGTATAGAGACTTGAGGCAGCTTTACTGGTGGAGTGGTATGAAGCGGGATATAGCGGAGTTTGTATCTCGGTGCTTGAACTGTCAGCAGGTTAAGTTCGAGCACATGAGACCTGGTGGTTTGATGCAGCGACTTCCCATTCCTGAATGGAAGTGGGAAGGGATTACTATGGACTTCGTGGTTGGTTTGCCTCGTACTTCTCATGGGTTTGATTCCATATGGGTGATTGTTGATAGGCTGACTAAGTCAGCACAGTTCTTGCC
>QJPP01006234.1:0-25857 GCA_003996215.1 Jaltomata sinuosa
ACAGGAGGAGCACTCATACTAGCAGAAATGGATGGTGAAGTGTGGCCCAAACCTATCAATTCTGACGCTGTCAAAAGATACTTCATCTGAGAAGTTAAGAGAAAGTTATTTCTGTTATGCTTCCTTACCTTGTAATTGGAACTACGTTCGACCTGATTCCCGTTTAAGAGGGATACGTAGGCGCTCCAATGGAGTTCGGTCTTATCATAATAAAACCTCTCATTTTCCTTTGTCAAGCATTATAACTGGGGCAGAATTTTTGAGAGTATCTCAAAAATTCCATCTGAAAAGCATTACCATGAATCGTAAGACTGGGGGAGAATTTTGAGGGAACCTCAAAATTCACAACAAGCGATCGCTCATTCTACAAAATTTTCTAACCGAAAGACAAGTTCTACACTGGGGCAGAAGTTTTTGAGGGCCCTCAAAAATTGCGTCGGAGCTGCACTCCAAATGCAAAGATGATTAGATGTTGTGATGTCTCAAAGCATGTCACGGTTTATGATTCAACAATATTATTATTTTTAAACATTTCCCTTACCTTTTCAAAGCAAATTATTTCAAAATACGATTTCAAAGCTTATTCATTTATTTGCTCGAGCGAGTGCCCGAAGAGAATGCGACGGCCCGCAGACACATAACAAGGAGGACAGATGCACCCAAGAGCATATGCACAAATCAACCTCCCTTTTTTACAAATTAACAATTTTTCTGTGAACGCAGAACTAGCAGGTACAAATCCGAGAATTGTCTCAGCAGCATCAGGACAAACACCATCATCAAAATATGGCAAGAAAGCTAAGCTACTCTATTTCCTCAAAGAAGAATTGCATTTGGCCCGAGAATTGCATTTGGCTCGAGATTGCATTTGGCCCGAGAATTATATTTGGCTCGAGACTGCATTTGGCCCGAGATTGCATTTTGGCCCGAGATTGCATTTGGCCCGAGAATTATATTATGCCCGAGATGACTTTGGCCCGGGGTTGCATTTGAGCCCGGGAATTGCATTTGGCCCGAGAATTGCATTTGGCCCGAGATTGCATTATGCCCGAGATGACTTTGGCCCGAGATTATATTTGGCCCGAGAATTATATTTGGCCCGAGGATTATATTTGGCCCGAGACTGCATTTGGCCCAAGAATTGTATTTTGGCCCGAGAATTATATTTGTCCCGAGAATTATATTTTGCCCGAGAATTATATTATGCCCGATATGACTTTGGCCCGGGGTTGCATTTGAACCCGAGAATTGCATTTGGCCCGAGAATTGCATTTGGCCCAAAAAATGCATTTGAGCCCGAGATTACATTGGGCCCGAGATTGCATTATGCCCAAGATTGCATTGGCCCGAGAATTGCATTGTGCCCGAGAATTGCATTGAGCCCGAGACCGTATCGAATCACAACAAGCTACCATGGTACAAATTATTCAGAAGCAACCAAACGTCATGATATGCCACTCAAAACAGATATGCTTCCTTTAATTTCTGCTTACCATGCTCTGAAGGCGTCATAGTCTAAAGGCATCATTTCCATGGCCTGCGGACATCATTTCATGGCCTAGGGATGTACTTTCTGCTTGTCATACTCCAAAGGCGTCATCGTCTAAAGGCATCATTTTCATGGCCCGCAGACATCATTTCATGGCCTGAGGATTAATTTTACGTATTATGATCCTGAGATATCATCGCATAAGACAACATTTTTTTCGTCTTAAGCAGCATTCCATAGTCTTAAAAGGAACCTGCATCATGTTTTACTTTAGTTATTATTTAAATGTTAATCCTTTATCTAGTTATAATAGAAATTGAAGGCACCGAAGTTGAACAAGCCAAGAAACGAGATTAACCATCGTCTTCGCTTCCAAAGCACAACCTTTCTTATCCTTATATCACCAACACGGGACCGTTGCTCGCGTACTATACTCAGCTAATCGCTCAAATCTCATCAACTCATGCCAACTACTTCTTCGTCCAGAAGTTCGGTTGTATACCTTCTCTAGAAGCCTCGTTCGTTTCTAAATATAGAACTACACATGGCCTGATTCCCGTAAAAATAGGGATATGTAGGCGACTTGGAAACCGAAGTCTCGGCCGCAGCTCTTTTATAATTCCCCCTTGTTACTCCGATTTTGAAGAGCTACGCCTCCGGTCGGACAAAATTGGCTACTCAGTCAACGTTCCTTGCCCGATAATTCATCCTTCATTCCCGAGCAAGGAAGGGGCAGCTGTTGACACCCAATTTTGACCTCCCTATACATTTCTCGGGCTGTTATTTTAATAATAATTATTATTTTAAATATTAATTTATTTTAAATTTTACTTGATAAGTTACGTGTTAACACTTTAAAATTAGTATATAAATATATAATTATTCTCTATTATTACTTTTTTTATTATAAATTTCATATGATATTACATGTCATTTATTTTACGTATAATATATATACGTAATTTATTCTCTTTTAAAATAATTTATCTTTTAATAATTATCGTTAATTATTATTCTATCTACTAAATTTTATATACGTAGTAGTTTATTTATTAAATAGCCATCCGAATTCAATTTTCAATCTCAAATTATTTAAATCCTAGCCCCTTCCTATCCAATTTATTTCAATTTTAGCCTAGATTGAGCTAATTTGGCCCAATTTTAAATCCCAAGTCTAATTCAATCTCAGCCGTTGATCTAATACGATCAACGGTCGAGATCAAACCCCTTTTCTCTTTCCTTTTAAACAACCCCCAACCCTAACCCCATTCTCACTTCTACCCTTCACAGCCGCCGCCCCCCTCAACCCTCTCTCTCAAAAATCCCTCCGCCCACCTCACTTCGCCATCACCACCATTCTCCCTCCACCACTCTCCCCTTAACCCTACACTCCCTTGTCCCACGCCGACAGGCAGCGGCCCACCACAAATGACTCCAACCACCATCATCTCTGACCAGAAAAACCACCACCAAAACCCTCCACAGCCATCGTTCTTCCTCTCCCCCTCTCATTTCTCCTCTTTCGCCTCCGTCGGAGCCGCCGATGAAGCAGCAGCGAGTACCGCTTCCATTTTTGGTGTTTGACCGGCGAAACCCTCACCCCTCAAAACCCAAAGGTTTTTACTTTTCTCCGATGAACGGCGGAGGACTCCGACGAGCCATACAACGAATCTGGTAAATCCAATTGAGATCTGACTTGGAATTCATTTCTTTTGTGTTCGAGCGTATCGTCTTTCACAGTAACAGGTGCTGAGATCCAAAACCCTATTATGAGTGTTTATGCATGGTCGTTTAATTTTATTTGGGTCTGGCTGCCTATTACGATATGTGGAAAATCATGATTCTTACAATTCTGAAAATTCGATCATGAGTTTACTTTGTCGCGAGATCTATGTCTAAGCGTGTTTGGTTATCATGTTGTATTTCAAGTGTGAAACGTGGCCTGTGATTCGTCCGGTGTCATTGGGTTGACCAATTTTGTTCGACATGTTGTATCGGGTTGAAAGATAGCCTATATTCATGCCAAATGATAACTCCTTATCTTGATTCACGATTTTTTGTTTGTGTAAACTCCGTGACTAAGTTCCGATTAGTACTTGTCTATTCGTATCCCTCTGTGCTCAACAAATACTGATTGTGATTTTACTACTAATTCTCTGTTAGGTTCAATTTTGGTTAATGATTTTGTGTTAGTGCTTTCTTAATTTGAAATACAATAGTTATAGTCAGTATGTTTTCCTTTCTTACATGATTCCATGACAAGATCCGTATCCCGTTTATAGCAGGTTAATTTGTGAGTTCCATGATTGATTCCAATTGATGAATAATCAGCCTTAGTACTTATTTATTCACGGTAAAGCTTTGATTGTTTCATATATAATTGAGTCGAGTACTTGATTTTGGGAAAGGATTTTGGTATTGATAACTTGGTTACCTGTTTAATTATGGTAAAGTGTTGACTCATTTTACCCTTAATTGACAGCTACTGGTCTATTTATGCTTAGAAAATAAAATCAGACCCATTTTTGTATTCTGATTGATCCTGTGTTTTAATTAAGGTAAAGTTTCTCTTTGTTTGATTTCTCTTTATTCTGGTATAACTTTATCTATTCTCTTCTTTATGGTAATTGATTTAGCTATTGTAATTAAAGAAAAGATTTACCTTGATTCACTCTTTGAATTATTCCCTTCCTCTAATTGAGTCCCTTACTTTCATTATAAAAAACAGCCTTCTTTTTCATTCACACTCAGACTTTACACTCATATTGATTACTCTCATATGGTTAAAAGGCTCTCTACTGTGAACAAAATTGTTGATTGCTAAGTGTTGAATTTCAAATTTCTCTTATTGTTTACTGCAAACCGGTATGTCTCTTAATTCGTATACATAATTTATGAGTTTGATAGAAAGCATGACTATAGAAGTTTAAAGCTAATAACTTATTGCCTACTTGATTATGTGATCCAAACTGCCACTACTTGTAGATCATGTATTAGTTATATATGTTACTGCCAAGATTCTTTCTTGTTATTGTTCTGGTATATGTTGTGTGGAACAGAGAGGGCCTTAAACATATCCTAAACCTTGACATGTGCAATGCCTAGAACCCTTGAGGTTCTCATGAAACTTTGCGATGTCAGGGACTAGTATTAGGAATCGTTATAGGGTTCTTTGCATTTTTGTATATTTATCTTTAACAGGTTCTTTGCTAGCATTTGGTTGGGAACTTGAAGAGTTGCCAGGATTTGGGAGTCTCCAAGCTTTAGATCTGTTTATTTTATTTCTCATTCATTTGTTTGGTCTGTAATATTTTGTATAAACTTCGATAAATAATAAAATACATTAGGGGTGCAACGGGGGAGGGGCAAACTACGTGCTACTTGCTTAATTGTAAACCGTAGAAATTATGCCTATAGGATTTCTGTTGATCTCATTTGTTAGAAATTATGCCTATAGGAGTGTATTAATATCGTTTGTTAGAAATCATGTTTTAGGTTTCAAAATCCGCTTTAAAAAATCAGAAATCGTGCTTATATGATATTTCCGTTTCAACATGTTAAATATGATATTATTTACCTAGAAATCATGCCTATAGGCTTAAAACTGTTTTTAGTTGTGAAACCACGCCTAAGAGTCAAATCCGTTTTAGCATATTAAAATCAGTGTCAGCATGTTTAAAGCTGTTAAATTTAATTCAGCATATTAAAGTCACTTTCGGCATGTTTAAATATGTCAAATTTAATTCAGCATATTAAAATCAGTTTCAGCATGTTTAAAATCTGTTAAATTTAATTCAGCATATTAAAGTCAGTTTCAGCATGTTTAAATCTGTTAAATTTAATTCAGCATATTAAAATCAGCTTTCAACATGTTAAATCATTTAGATAGCATGCCTATAGGATTTAAATTTGTTTCAGTACATTATTTCATTTTAGATATCGTGCTCATAAGATCAAGTTGTAGTTTATTAAGGCATTAATTTCTGAAACATAGTTGATCACCTTGTACCTTCATTAAGTGATTAAGAGGCATGTTTGAGACTGTTATGTGTTACCTATTAAAAGGTCCCTTCTTGTTTTGCTTGACGCTTTCCCGGGTCTAATTAGTAACCTTAGGTTTTATTTGTCTAGATCCATATCCAAGTTAGTAAGTCCAATGCCTCTTGGACATTAAGTTGGGACGGGTAGGCATACTAAGGTACGTTAGACTTTTCCATTTCTTTAGTATGCGCTTTAGGCTAATAATAATCTTAATAACCAACTTAGACGGGTAGATAGACGGATATGATGGAAATTGACCCGAACAGAATACAACAATGTCTTTGGAATTGTCTCCCATAATAAGCCGGGTGCTGATCCGAATAGGTTAGAATTAACATAAGTTTGTTTCTTTCCATCTGTTTGGGGTAGTTAACTAAGTCACTTAGTAATTAGGTCTCTTTTCTTATATCATTGTGTCACTTCTGGCTTCTCGCTTATCTGATTTTTTGTTTATTTATTTCACTTGCGTTAATTCATGCATGATTTTCTCACTTAGATTTTAGTAATTAAATTGGCTTAAATACTTGTTTTAAATAAAGTTTTACTTGTTTAATTACATAGTCTTTAGTTTAATTAATCGACCCATTATTTATCACCTATTCCCACATAAATAACGAATCCGGCAGGGACCCACATTTGTGGACCTCGAAAGGTGCTTAACACCTTCCTTTCGAGGTAACTTGAACCCTTACCCGATTCTCTGGTTGCGTAGACTTAAAAAATAAAATTTAATTTAATTTAATTAGTTAGAACGGTGCCCTAACGCGCCTTAAATTCGTTAGGTGGCGACTCTTCACCCTCTTCCTAAAAGAGAATTGTCACGTCGAATCCCGCTTTTCGCGAGAAAAATGGGCTGCGACACCCCTCTCTCCCTCATCACATCCATCTCCACCAGAAACTCTCACATCCCTTTTTCCCCATTTTTTCTGACAAACACCACCACAGGACAACCACCCAACCAGGGCCGGAGCTACAGTCGAGCAAGGGTGTGCAGGTGAACACCCTTCGTCGAAAAATTATACCGTGTATATAGGTAAAAATTTAAGAAATGTGAATATATTCTTGCTTTTGCACACCCTTAACATGATTAGAGCCTTGGCTCAGTGGATAAGCACACGCATGAGTGTGCATTGTGCAAGGTCGGAGGTTCGAATCTCTTTAGCCTTTTTATGACTCCATTTTAATACTCTTTCTTTTCAAGAGTTATTTGTGGGTCCATTAATCTACTACTTCTCTTCTTAATTTCTTTAATATTCTTTAAAGTGCTTTTTACCCATCTCCTGCCTCTTCTCCAAATAAAAGTTATACCATTTGACTTTCTTCTTTACAAGTATTAGGTACTTCTTCACAATTTATATGGCAATATTTAATTGTGTATGTAGCATATTGGATTTTTCATTCCCTCCTAAATAGGTTATTTGGATGTTTGGACCAAAATAATTTAATAACGGATAAATTTATTTCATAATTTTATAAGTGAATCAAGAGAACTAATTAAGATTTGAAACTTTTGATTAGCATATTCACACATATTCTATCAAAATACAAGAAATTTAAAATTCAACTAAATTAAGAAATAGCAAATCGAAGATCGAAAATAACTTTAAATACAAGTAAAAATTGATAAATTTATGTTGCTTTTTTAAAATGTGTGATACGTATTCAGTAAAAATCTCGACCATTTATTGTAAAATTATTATTTCAGTTTATACAATTTACCGTATATTTTTATAACTAAAAGCAATCAAACTGAAGAATTTTTTTTAAACGATTTATAGTTGGTGGAAAACAAATTAATATAGACGTCATTCATGATAAAGGTGCTAGGTTGACCAAAATGAATGTGAATTCACTCACTGAATTTTTTTTTTGCTTCTTTAAATTTTGCACACCCTTCGTAAAATGTTTGGCTCCGCCACTGCACCCAACGCCGCCCCATTTTCCCTTTCTCCTCTGGCTCATCACCGGAGAAGCCATCTCCGACGAGCTCGAAACGACAACCACAAAACCACCGCAACAGTCACCACCACCATCCCTTTCTCTTGAGTTCCGCCATTAATGGTTGCTCCGACGAAGCACTAAAACCCACGATCCCCTCCTTTTCCCCTTCGGTTTCCTCTATACCACCAGACCCACAACTCAAACAACAACCTCCGCTGCTCCCCCTACCCCTCACATTTTTTTAGTTTAGTTTTGTTTGTTTGTTTTTCAGGTTTGTTCTCCGACGATCCAGTAGCCACCAACCATAGCTTGTTGCTCCGTTCATGAGTGATTTCTGAGTTAGCTCTTGCATTTTCCTCTCTGACTTTTGCTAATAGAAAAATGAAATCATTTGAGGTATCTAACCCATTTGATTGCCTTCAAAATATTCGACTCTTACATACAGTGCTTTTGTTAATCAATTGATTATTTTTTCAACATATTTTGGTTTAATTTTAATTCTTATTTTATCTTTGTTTAATGGTTGATATATGTTTCTACATGTTTCATCTTAAATTGATTCTGAATATACAGTGAGGAGATGTTAACTTTGAGGGTTGATTAAATTGATTGTTATTAAAAAAAAATTAATTGGCCAATGAAAGAATCTTTCCGTCGGTTTTTCGAGGCCTCCCTTTAATAAAAGATGGATGTTATTTTGAGTTCGATTATTTTATATTGAATATCAATTTAATTGACCGATGAAGAAATTTTCGTCGATTTCCAAGGTCTCCATTGTATATAAGACGAATTTCATTTTTTCTTTGTTATTATATTAATTTATTTTTATTCATTCAATACTATTATTTTTACTAAGTGTGTTTACAGGTCTCGGAATTACTTTCCAAAGAAGATACTAAAATTAAAATTCAAAGATCTTGTGAAATTATTTTATTGTATTTATTCATTTTGGCTAACGATAGGCAAATATTAAGTCGTCTCTTTCCTTGGATTTTTCGAGTTTTGGAGAGTCTTTTTCTCTAACTCTGAAAAATTGAGATATTTATTTTATCTCCTCAATTGAAAAAATAAATTCAGTTGGAAACCACCGTTGTGAATTCTGAAGGATGCCTAACTTCTTCCCTTCGGAATAACTTAAACTCTTACCTAGAATCTAACTAGTTTCGTAGACTAAAATTTGTCCAATTGTTAATAAGGTTTTCTGATTTTCCTAAAATTATGTGGCTACTCTCTTTCTCTCTAAATATTATTCTTTTAAACAATTTATTATTTTTTGTGGAGTCCCGAAGTTGTGTCCTATCGTGAAAAAATCAGATCATAACAGAATGACGACTCTGCTGGAGATTAAAAAGTTTTAACCATTATGAATTCATTTTTCAATCGAGGAGTTTTTACTTTTTTATAATTTTTTGCTCATTGTTTAATTAATTCTTTATTTGCACCTTGTATATTTTGTTGGTTATTTGTAAATTGTATATTATTTACTTTACTTAATTATTCATTCATTATTTGTTACTTATATTATTATTGTTGCATTTTCATGGCATCTTCCGCCTTCCTGGCAAAGCATTAGTTTGCATTAGGGAAAAAAAGGACGATTATGCGAGTCTTCGCAGTCGTTCTTCACTAAAAAACACACTTTCTCAAAATAGATGAGTGAAGTAGTTGACCCGCTATCGGTTAACGGTTACTTATTATTTTAGCCCGCAGTTGTCCGTCTGAGTTCCCTGTCATTTTCAATAAATCAATTCTAGTCTACCTAGCGTAGAGCGAAGCCAAATCCTTCAATTAAGCATTGCCCTAAGTTGACTCGATACTCAAGAGATGTTGAGCCCATTAGTGAGACCACCTTGTGTCCAAATAAGCCCACGGCCTAAAAAGACAATCATTCAATTATTTGTTTTAACTTGAAAGATGCGTATGTTGAGTTGTACGAATCATTGTCCTCGAATTTGTATAAATATATTTTTGGAGAAATGGAGCGTTTCACAAATGATATACACATTCTTCAATCGTTAAACTCACCTTTGGCTTAAAAAGTCACATTTATACTAGCACGTGTTATGCATTATTTATGTGCTAAATGCTACCTAATTTATTTTGTCCATACTCATTTAATTTTTGTGTTTAATATATATATATTTTGCTGTAAATATAATTTATTTATTTCAAAAGTTAAACTAAGTTTGACCTGATTCCTGACTCAACGAGATACATAGGCGCCTTACAGGCTTGATCATATTTCCCATAAGCTTTTCAATTATTTCAATGGAAACTGGGACAGAATTTTTGAAAGAGTCTCAAAAATTCTACAGAAGATGGAGTTTGCTAAAAAACTGAATACACAAAGTTGTTAAAGTCAAAACTGGGACAGAATTTTTTAGGAAGGTCCTCAAAAATTCCACTAGCACAGCAAAGAGAGCAACATCTGATGTTGAACTCCATGAAGCGTCAAACAGACAAATCAGGAGAGCTTTTGATTTAGTTGTGACACTCCTCTATTTTATTCATGACTATCATGTTTTCATTCATTTTTATTTACGTTATTTTTTATGCATATATTTGATATTCTTTCAAAGATGATACATTTTATGTCATATTTGCACGAACTACGCACACCTGATTCTCATCTCTCGGGATGAGATACGTAGGCAGCGCTCTTGAGTTTGGTATTCCTTTTTCAAAAAATTAAAAAAAATCTTTTTTAAGAATCACATCTTTGATTTGGTTGGTACCAACACAATTAGAAATGTACAAAATAATTGATATAATTGAGATTACTGACTTTGAGGTGAATCATAGATTCTTTTGGTACCTCTTAGTCGTATCTTTGTGACGCTTGAAAATATTCTCCTGCATGCATTCAAGATAAGAATAAAATCAACTTCATTGTTTTATGTGCATTGTGTGATGAGATTTTAGATTAAATTCAATTACATTGTATTGTTGATCTAGAACTTGGCCTGAATGTTTGTTGAGGCAAAATCCTGAGTAATATTTGATTTGAGAAATGATCATAGGCCTTTTTTCATCCGTTTATTCCTTTCAAGCCTACTAAATGTCATTAATCCTTAGTATGTTTCCCTTTAAGTCTGAAGTCTCTTCTTTGGACAATCACATTCTAGTGCTAAGTATGCATAGCTAGATGATGATGAGAACCCAGTGTTCCAGTAGGTTCTCAGGGACTTCACAGTGACAGCACACTCCCGAAAGGGTGGTGCAGGTCCTAGTGGAGATGTTGTAGTTGATGAAGCAGCAGTTGATGGTGATGAGGCATAGTCCTCCAGGGAGTTGCACCCCTTCTCTCCTTATTTGGTATTAAAGCATTCAGGGCAATGTTTCTATTTATGGGGGGAGGTGGTGCTATTTGATTGATTTGGGTGCCCATGTTAGGCTAAAGATATTTTATTGCCTTTGCCGGGTCTTGTTGACATTTTTAGTTTCCTTGCTAGATTTGATTTTGCCCTTGTCAGGCATGTTGGATGATTGTGATGATATTTCCCTTGCCGTGCTTTCTTATTATGATTTTGAGTTTAATTGTGCCTTTTCCGGGATTGATTTTTTTAATTCTTGGTTGTGTGCCGGGTTAGTCTTACACGATTCCATTATCTTTCTACCCATGCCTTGTAAATACGCTAAGGGCCTATACTGAGGCTTGTTATTCAAATGATTCATGAACGCACAATTTGATTACCACCTTGTTAATAGTAATTTAGAAATAAAGTCCGAGAGTTTTCTTAATAGCACGGTTCTCTGCCAAGGAGAAAAAGTGTTTTCTTTATTTTTCTTTTTTCTTGTCTTTTGGTTTTGTGTCGAACCGGGTTGGTGTTTCCCTATGATAGATTGAAAGGCGACTTTCTTAAGGGAAAATGCCAAGTTTTAGTTTTAATTTGAGTCCGCAATGTTCTTATCTCGAAATGGACCCAACAATTTATTTTTTCTTGGCAAGACATTTTTTGAAAAAGAAGGGAAAGAGGGAAAATGAAATTTTGAGGAAAGCATTCTCTTGTCATGACTTGCACACTCTCTCTTTGGCTTGATTGATTCCCAAACGAGTGTGTAATGAACTCGAAATAGATTGTCAAAAGTCATTTATCCCAATTGATCTTGAGACTAATGAAAGAAGTCTTGTGGCATGATGCCTTGTGTGGTGAGGCTTTACCTTGACTTTTGTGCATGCGTTTTTTCTAGAACTTGCCCTGAATGTGATTCAAGGCAAAATTCTAGGTGTGATCGAGCTTGGAAAATGATCTTAGGCCCTCTTTGATAGTACCTTCCAAATACTTTCCCTCGACATCGATCCTAGTGAACCCCTTTGAGCTTGTGACTATTCCTTGGCACCTTATTTAACACCTTGACTTTTTTTGGAACCTCTATTTTGGAACCCGCCCCCCTAATTTCTTGAAAATAAAAAGTAGGCTAAAAGCCTAAGTTTGGGAGGGGGGAAATGAAAATACAACATAGGCAAATGCCTAAGTTTGGGGGTGTATGCGATCAGTGAGAAGAAGAAAAAGGATGCACTCCAAGCGCAAGGTAGAACCTTAAGTTTGAATTGAAAATTGCTCCAAAATGTTTAATCCAATGAGCAAAATGAAAAGAAAGACTGGGTGCTACCAAATGAAGGTGATACAAGGAATCTTGAATGATCATGATTGAAAAGGAGAAGCTTGGGTTGTGAGAGGGAGAAATAAGGTGAAGTCAAAAATTTGAAAATTTGAGCGGTGTTCAAAGTAATGAGAAAGAGCATTAGGGAGGTGTAGTCACTCGAGCCAAATGAAATCCTCACCTTACCCCTAGCCAACATCGTAACACACAAGTCCTTAGTGATTTTGAGCTTGATCACCCTATATTAGTGGCGATTTACATGAAGGGCAAGCTTATGGATCGACATGAGTGCACTTGAACTTCCTTGAGAGAGTGAGAGTCTTCTTAGTTCTCTTATAATCCCTTTGTTTTATGAATTGCATGATTGTGAGTGAGATTCTCTCTTGTGGTGAGTGGCATTATGCACTCGAATTGAAACATGAAGTCTCTATTTCAATTGAGGAAAATGAATGAGACAAGTTGTGTGGTGAATCTCGAGGCAAACCCTGATGGTCCATGCCAATGACTTGAGAATCTTTGTATCTTGTTTCGAATGACAAAATTCCCTTGATTTTGAATAAGAAATGAAGTCCTTTTGAAAAGGTTTTGAAATGGTCTATTGCCTTGATAATGTGGTGGTTCAAATTGATATGAGCATAATAGTTGAGTCTTTTGTTAGAGTCTTTTTGTTTATTATTTTCTTAGTTTTTAGAATAGAGTAGTCTTTGGTGCCTTGATTAAGTTTTAGAGCATAATTCATTCCTTACCTTGTGAGTATCTTGGTTGAGGACAAGCAATAGTTTAAGTTTAGGGGTTTGATGAGTCGGTAACATACCAACTCATTTAGCCTTTATTCATTAATTATTGCTGTGTTTTGATAAGATTTAGAGGTTCTTATGGAATTTATTGACATGAATGTAGGTAATTTTGTCCGAATATGGAAAATAAGGAATCAGACCTAAAAGAGCTGAAAAGAAGTTAAAGTGTAAAGGATTGAACAAGATAGAGATTCTGCCAAGAGGTGTGGACCTCGTGCGACACGCATAACATGAGGTGCGGTCTGCACCTCCCACCGCATAAGGCTCATGCATTGGCTGAAGAATCTGTTAAAGGGTGCAATCGCTGTGAAATGCGCACACTGCCTGGTGCGAACCGCACCCCACTTTGCATGAAGCTCCCAAGTCGGCTTAAGTCACTGGACCACTGAAGAGTGCTATGCGACGTGCACTTTATGATGTGTGAACTGCACGTCGCATCGCATAGCCCTCAAAAGGCATTTTTGTCCAATTTTATATTGCATTTTGGGAATGTTCCTAAACCCAAATTCAGGCACTATTTTAGACATTTCTGAATAGTTTTTGAATAGTTTTCACCTTTGAAGCAAGTTTCTCTCCCAAGACAAGAAAGAGGGTTTCAACCCATTCTCTCAATCTTCAACCTTGGTCTTATAAATTTGAGCTTGGATATCTTGCTACAATTAATAAAAATGAATTTGAATTTCCCATTGGGTATATTTTATTCTTCCTTGATCATGAGTGGCTAAGTTTCCTTGTCTAGGGATGTGTAGATGATGGGTACTTGATAAAAGGGTATGTATCTTTCTTATTTGTGTTTATAATTGCTAATATGATATGGGTCTATTGATTTCACCATATTTCAACTCTAAATTGATGGTTGCAAACATTGATTTACCTTACTTGGTTGTATTCTTGTTTGAGAAAGAAGTTTATAATTTCAGATGTGGAATTGCTAGTGGGTACTTGGGATTCCACCTAGATTGAGGTTAGAAATAGCTCAAATTGCCGGAAACACTCATTTAAGGGTCTAAGCTAGAAATAGTGTGAACTCCCCAAGCATATGTTGGTTGGTTATTTGCCTAAATAATGGTGTTTGAATAAAAACCATTCGATATATGTTTGTTTGATCGAGAGACTAATAAGAATGCCTAAAACCAATGCTACCTATATCATTTAGTAGGAATTTATGCAATTGAGCAAGTACCTAGACCCGTATTCAAGGCCCATAGGAAGCACATCCCTAGTCTTCCTCTCTCTATTGTTTACACCTTTCACTTTTTACTTATTACTTTGTTTGGAATTTGAATTGTGATAGATTCCCAATTTCCCCCTTTTTACATTATTTGTTGTTGAGCAATCTACTCTCGTGTGAAGTCTGTTCTACAATCGCTTAGGCTAAGCTCTAATTCCATGTGGTATCAACCCAAACGCCTATCGGGTACTATAAATATGTTTTGCTCTAACAATCACCGATACCTCCTTCTACGAGAGTACATTTGAGCATTACCAGCGCACCTCCCCAATCCTTTGAGTGAAATATTTAAAATATATGTGGTGATCAAGATGACTATCCCAACTATTATTTCCCTTCCTCGAGCCTCTGTTATAATTCTCCTATTGTCTGTAATATTGATAGGAATATGAAAGCAACACCTTGCAGAAATTTTTGATCTAATGAAACAACTACCAAAAAGTGATGCATGTAAGACAGTGTAATAACCCTCTAGGTTATTTTCTTAATTTTTGTGCTTTTTCTATATTTCGAGCTTTCCAATAGTGGTTAAAGGTTATTTATGACTTGCCTGGACTGACGGTTCAGCTCTCGGACAATTCATTTGTATTTTAAAACCATTTCCCTATTTTAAAACACTTAAAGCCAGAAGAGTTGACTTTTGTTAACATTCAAAGAAGACGGCCTCAGATTAAAATTCCATCAACACTATTAGCTCTGGAACATTGACTTTGGGTTAGTAGGACCTTTGGTTAAGGTCCCAAGGATTCTACACTTATTTTGGGATATGGGGTTCCTTTTTGGTAAAATGATAGTTTTGTATGTGGGGCCCACTTTTAACTAAGCATGAGCAGCATTTGAGAGTTGTACTTCAGACCTTATGAGACCATCAGTTATATGAGTTTTTGCTTAAGTCTGTGGCATTCTTGGGGCACGTGGTGTCCATGGATTGAATTATGGTAGATACGGAAAAGATAACGACAGTTCATGACTGGGCTAGGCCTACTTCTCCTATCGAGGTTCATAGTTTCATTGCGTTAACAGGTTACTACATACGGTTTGTGGAGGAATTTTCTTCTATAGCATCTTTATTGACTAGATTCACTCAGAAGAATGTTCCTTTCCAGTGGTATGATGAGTGTGAGGTGAACTTTCTGAAGCTCAAGAACTTATTGACTTTAACTCCGATCATTACTCTTCCGTCCAAGGGCCAGGGTTTTACCATGTATTTTGATGCTTTTGGAGTTAGTTTGGGTTGTGTATTGAGGCAACAGGGTTGTGTTATTACTTATGCTTCCAGACAACTGAAGGTTTATTAGAGGAACTACCTCACTCATGACTTGGAGTTAGCAACGGTTGTGTTTGCATTGAAGATTTGGAGGCATTATTTGTATTACGTGCACTGTGAGATCATCACTGAGCATCGTAGTCTTCAGTACATCTTCACCCAAAAGAATCTAAATTTGAGGAAACGCAGGTGGCTGGAGTTACTAAAGGACTATGACATATCCATTCTTTATTACCCGAGCAAGTCAAACCTAGTAGCGGATGCCTTGCGCTGGAAGGCAGTGAGTATGGGTAGCTGGGAATTCTTGGCAGCAGAGAAGCGACCTTTAGCTTTGGACATCCAGTCCTTAGCTAAAAGGTTGGGTAGACTTGATATTTCTGAGTTAGGCCATATTCTTGCTTGTGTTGAGGCTACATCTTCCTTGTTAAAGCAGATTCGAGCACAACAGTTTGATGATGTGAGATTGAGGATCATTTGTGATAAGGTGTTAAGCGGTGAGGATAGGAAGGCAACCTTAGATTCTGAGGGTATTTTAAGGATTGAGGGTTGTATGTGTTCCTAGATTTGGTGACCTGGTCAGGTTGATCTTGGAGGAGGCTCATTTATCTAGGTATTCCATTCATCCTGGGGTAGCTATGATGTATCATGATTTGCGACAACACTACTGGTGGTGTGGGATGAAGTGGGATATCTCAGATGTTTTGTCTAGGTACTTGACCTGTGAGCATGCCAAGTTTGAGCACCAGAGGCCATGTGGTTTGACTCAGAGGCTACACATTCCGAAGTGGAAATGGGAGCGGGTATCCATTGACTTTATTTTAGGCTTGCCACGTACCATTTAGAGGTTTGATGATATATGGGTGATCGTGGATATATTGATGAAGTCTTCTCATTTTCTTCCAGCCTAGACTTCCCATAGTTCAGAGAGGTTAGCTCAGATTTACATCCAGGAGATTGTCTATTTGCATGGGTTGCATGTTTCTATTATTTCTGACCGTGGTATTCAATTTACTTTGTGTTTATGGAGGTATATTCAGAAGGATTTGGGTACAAGTTGAGCTTAGCACTGCTTTTCACTCGCAGACTGATGGTCAGTCAGAGTATACTATTCAGGTTCAGGAGGATATGTCACGGGCTTGTGTTATTGATTTTGGAGGTCAGTGGAACTAGTACTTAGCTTTGGCAGAGTTTGCATATAATAATAACTACCGCTCCAGTATTCAGATGGCTCTGTTTAAGGCATTGTATGGTAGGCAGTGTAGGTCTCTGGTGGGTTGGTTTGATGCATTTGAGGTTAGACCATGAGGTAATGACTTTCTTATTGATTTCATGGATAGAGTTTGGGTTAATCAGGAGAGATTTCATACTACCCAGAGTAGGCAAAAGATTAATGCGTACCAGAGGGTTCGAGAGCTAGAGTTCATGGTTAGTGACTGAATGTTCCTGTGGGTATTGCCCAGAAAGGGCGTGATGAGGTTCGGGATGAAGGGTAAGCTCAGTCTTAGATTTATTGGGCCATTTGAGATCCTTCATCACATTAGGGAGGTAGCATATGAGTTAGCCTTGCCTCCTGCTCTTTCAACTATTCACCTTATTTTCCATGTTTCTATATTGAGACAGTATGTTCTGGATGAGTCGCATGTGCTCTAGTAGGATTTGGTTCAGTTGGATGAGTCACTAGCCTTTGAGGAGGATCAAGTTACTATTTTAGATAGGCAAGTTAGGAAACTAAGGTCCAAGGAGATTCCATAAGTTAAGGTTCAATGGCGGCATCGTTCTGTTAAAGCAGACATGCATAGCAAGTATCCACACTTGTTTACTGATTCAGGTAATCCTTATTTTCCATTATTTTCATCTTGTTTTCATTTGAGGATGAACGATTGTTTAATTAGTATCTGATGTAACAACCTATTCCATTGTTATAGTAAAGTAAGGGCTAAAGTACCCATCTTGAAAAATCCCTAAGATGAGAGTTGATAAAATCTCAAGCTAGGGCGCGCTTTGACAAAAATCTAGTCAATTGTGCCTTAGAGATGGTTGAGGTGTCATGGTTTGTGGAATAATTGTGTGGTGTATTTTTAGGGATAAAGGACTATTATAGGATCCTGTACAAAGTTTTGAGATGGAAATCGGGTTCATAAAACTTTGGTTATGATAGTTCTCTGTCACGACCCGATTTCTCGGTCATGATGGCACCTACAACCCCCGGTAGGTGAACCAATCCCTGTAGCCCAGAACAGTTAGTAATGGGCTACTATCTAACAAATAAGAGAACAAGACGAATAAAATAGATAACAGGTAAATAAATATACACATATGCGGAAACTAAACCAAACCCCAAGACCTGGTATCATAGTACAGAGCCAAACTACATACATGGAGTGTAAAATAAACCAAAACTATATATACAAATGTCTCTGAATGGTAATAGAGTACATGAAGCAAAAGATAAACTAAAGCTAAGCTCCGATCGCCAAGAGCTCACCCTCAGCCTGAAGTAGTCTTCAACAGATCTCCAAGCACGAATTACAGCGATCTAACGGCGATGGCCCACGCTAGGATCTGCACCCAAAGATGCAGGGGGTAGGGGTGAGCACCAAATGCGAAGCATAAGGTACCCAGTAGGTATCATAGGCCGACTGGGCACATATAAGATAAAAGCGCAGTAATAGACAGAATAGAAGCAAGTAGTCACAGAAATCAACGAAAGGTACACAGGAACTAGCCCAGAGGGAAATCAACAGAACCACAGATGAGGCTAGTAAGCAGAATATACACACCAAAGGCACAGGTGAAAGTAAGAAACAACGCACCTGGAATCCTTGCAACAACAGTGTATACAAAATAAGTTTACGGAATGGACGGTATACCGGTAACCTCAAGTGTAAGAAGAAGAGAGAAAGAGTAATAATAGGCATGCTCAAGACATGAATCAACCCAACTAATCATAACAATCTCAAATCCAGAAACTAACAGTCTAGCAGTAACCAATCTCATACTCATCCCTAATAGAGAACAACTCTGTAAGTAAAATAGCAAAAGTCTACCTACAGTCCCCCGGCCGCCCATACAACCGAGGAACACAAACAAGTGAAAACAAACCCTCCGGCATCCCATACTACCGGAGCGTACAATCAGCAAACAGCAAACAAGGGTGGAACCTCGAACCATGAATGATATGATGCATGAAGATCTCAAGTGCCATAGTATCTCTGTATGTACCTCCTCCGGCGCCGATCCGGCCCAGCAGGTAGGTTCCATGGAAGGACTCTGCCCGTATACCTCTACTCCACCGTATACCCCTCCTTCCGGCACACGCAGCCCGTAGCCCCTGGCCCGGATAGCAAGGTCCATGGAGGTCCCAGACCCCATACTAAATCTCAGTATCAGAACATGTATCAAGATAGAGACCCAGTCTCGATATCAAGATAGAGACCCAGTCTCGAATATGCATGCCCAGACCCTGTCCAGGACTAAAAATAGTAGGAAAATATCTCAAAAACCCCTCCAAGGGTGCCCGGGCGTCGCCGGGTCTAAACAGTAAAAAGTCATCTCAGGTGCTCTGTCCAACCGAGGCTAAAAATCATCTCAAGTAGTAAGAAAACTCAACTAGCACTCCGGCCTTGCCGAGTCTAGTGATAATCGTAAAACTCATGATTTTAAACCACAAGTGAAATCAACCATTTCCAAATCATTTCCATAAAAAACGGGCCCCCCGGGCCATGCAAGGTTTAGAAAACAGTGCCAGTAGGCCCGAAGCCAAAACCACAGTAAAACATGGATAAAACCTCTTTATATGCATGGAAATGGTATGATCACACACAATAGCTGCCCCGCAGCTCACAATCAACCTATCGACCCTGCACAGGCCCACAGCTACTCAGCAAGCATAACCAGCCTAGAAGGATAATTCTATGCCCGGGACTCGCGGACATTCCCAAAATCCCACCTTCTATGTTCCAGAGTCAACAAGGCCTCACAGGACCACAAGGGTAAATAAAATATACCGGCAAATACTACAAACAACGGGGGAACAAAAGTAGGCGGTTATGAATAAAGCGGTCAAGGTCTGTGGTACCAACCTAATAAACCAACCCAAGGATGCCCATTAATACAATTTTATTTTATATATGCGGAGTCTAGGGAAAATAAACCGTAACCTACCTGTCGTCCGACGACAAGCTGCTAGAACAACGATGTCCAAGCTCGAACCACTCCAAGCAATTCCAAAACTAAATCGGAATCGGAATCGGATTTGGGCTTGAATAACTTGACGTAGATAATTGATTTTCTACAACAAATTTAATATAACTACAACATTAAATTGGTCCCACCAATTCCTCTCTCTGTATGCGTATGAATGTATATGGAGCAGTAAGTAATTGAAGTTGTTTGTTGAGAGGAATGTAAATGCTTAGTGAATATATTCACTAATTACTTACACAAATAACAATCAACATAAGTTAGGCAGCAATTCATCATATGCTGCCACTTCCTAAATATACTAGTGCTGCCTTCACCTTCCACTTACACGTGGGGGTGGAGGTGGCAACCAATTTTCCTCCGTTAGGTATATATTCGGGTATTGCATAAATTCGTGGTAAAATAAATATAGTATTTTAAATATACCATAATTATTAGAAAATCATTTCCAATAAAACCTACTATATTATAATAATAATTTTTAACATAACTAAATTTACTATCTCCGTTAAAATATTACGGAGTATAAAAACCTTATAAAATAAATACTTATACCATTATATCGTAACAAAAACATTTTCCATAAACCTTTAAAATATTTTGAAAAGGTAATAATAATATAATTTTTACCAAATTCAACTTTTAAATAAATATTTCAAATACACGCACGATGCTAATAAAGTTCTTAAGTTTAGGCTCGTAATTCGCCTACGCACGATTTCGATATTCAAGAATTCTCTCGGGATCCTCCCTTATATTTTATCACTGTTTCAGAACTGAAATGGCATTTTAAAACGTGAAATTGAAGCTTAAATCGGGTTAAACCCGACCCGATTCGCGACCCGGTTCGCAACCCATTTTCTGCCAGACAGTCCGCGGTAAAAAACAGTCATAACTCTTTGCTCCGAGATTATTTGGACGTGCGGTTTGTGCGTTGGAAACTAGACTCGTAGACCTTCGATTTGGTATTTCGGGGGACTTCTAACTCTTTATATATTGGGAGAAAGTCCTGATACATTTGACCCAAGGTTCAGAAAATTTGTTAAAGGTCTTACGATATCTTTTGTCGATTTGCTTGACTTCAAAACTTAACGTGGAAATGACCGGAAGGGTCATTACATCATCCACTACTAAAAAGGGCTTTCGTCCTCGAAAGTCAAGGTCAAGGGGTACCTGAAGGCTAAAATAGCTGCGGATACTGATCCCGCATATCCCTCTCGGTCTCCCAGGTAGCCTCCTCGACTGGACGGTGCCTCCACTGAACTTTAACAACCGGGATCTCTCGAGACCTCAATCTCCTGACATCTCTGGCCAAAATAGCTGACGGCTCCTCAACAAAGGCTAAACCCTCATCCAACTGAACTGAATCCCACTGCAACACATGAGACTCATCTGGGATATACCGACGCAGCATCGAAACATGAAACACAAGATGTATAGCCGAAAACATCGGAGGTAAGGCTAACTGATAGGCAACGCTACCAACCCTCTGCAGAATCTCAAACGGCCCAATGTACCTGGGGCTAAGCTTGCCCCGCCTACCAAATCTCATTACGCCCTTCATGGGTGATACACGGAGAAACACCAAGTCACCGACACTAAACTCCAAGGCACGGAGCCTACGATCAGCATAACTCTTCTGCCTGCTCTGAGCTGCCCGAAGTCTATCCTGAATCACTCGGACTCGGTCTAAGGAATCTCGAAGCAAATCTGTGCTCTGTGGCCCAGCACTAAAACCATCAAACCAACCTACCGGTGATCTGCAACGCCTTCCATACAAAGCCTCAAAAGGTGCCATGCCGATACTCGAATGGAAGCTGTTATTATAAGCAAACTCTGCCAAGGGAACAAACTGATCCCAAGAACCTCCAAAGTCAAGAATACAGGCCCGAAGCCTGTCCTCCAGAATCTGAATGGTCCTCTCGGACTGGGCCATCTGTCTGAGGGTGAAAGCGGTACTAAATGAACCTCTGTACCCAATCTCGCTGAATAGCTCTCCCAGAACTGAGATGTAAACGTGCCGCGGTCTGAAATGATAGAAGCTGGGACCCCGTGCAACCGAACACTCACGACAGTTAGATCTGAGCTTAACCTCCTGCGCCATAAGAGTCTGAACCGGCAAGAAATGTGCTGACATTAGTCAGCCTATCAACAAATCACCCAATGGAATCAAACCTATGAGAAGTACGGGGCAAACCAACCACGAAGTCCATAGTAATCCGTTCCCACTTCCACTCAGGAATGGGAAGTCGCTGCATCAAACCACCAGGTCTCATGTGCTCGAACTTAACCTGCTGACAGTTCAAGCATCGAGATACAAACTCCGCTATATCCCGCTTCATACCACTCCACCAGTAAAGCTGCCTCAAGTCTCTATACATCTTCGCTGTGCCAGGGTGAATGGAATATCTAGTACAATGTGCCTCACGAAGTATCAACTGAATCAAATCACTAATCCTCGGAACACAAGGCGACTATCATACCTCAGAACCCCATCTGGATCTAGAGTAGCCCGACTGGTCTCACCCTGAACAACCCGATCACGAAGGTCACACAACTGCTGATCCTCAAACTGACGGCTCTGAATCTGATCAATCAAAGTAGAACGAACCTCCACACTGGCGAGAACTCTGCTAGGATCTGACAAGTCAAGCCTAACCAGACAGTTAGCCAAGGACTGAATGTCCAAGGCCAACGGCCGCTCTGAAACTGAGAGAGAAGCTAGGCTACCCATACTCACTGTCTTCCGACTCAAGGCATCCGCTACCACGTTTGCCTTGCCCAGATGATACAGAATAGTGAAGTCATAGTTACCTTCAATAATCAACCCATCTCCTCTTCTCGATTTCAACTCCCCGTGACTTCGTGATATACTGAAGGACTACGTGATCCGTGAAGATATCACAGTGAACTCCATATAAGTAATGCCTCCAGATCTTGATGCGCGGAAAAACTACTGCGCCAACTGCTAAGTCATGAGTGGGGTAGTTTTGCGCTCGTGAACCTTCAGCTGCCTCGACGCATATTGCTATTACTCGACCCTGCTGCGATCAACACACAACCAAGGACCACCCCAGGAAGCATCACAATACACGGAGAAAGCTCATGACCCTCAACCGGCAAAAGTCAAAACTGGGTGAGCTGAAGTCAATTAAGCCTATTAAGCCTCTGGAAGCTATCCTCACACTTGATCCGACCACTTGAAATGGACATCCTTCCTAGTCAGCATAGTTCAAAGGTGCTGCTATGGAAGAAAAATCCCTTCAACGAACCGTCTGTAGTAACCTGCTAACCCAATAAAGCTGCGAACCTCAGTAACAGTAGTGGGTCTAGGCCACTCACAACCCGCTGAAATCTTTCCCGGATCGACCCTAATCCCATCCTTAGACACCACGTGCCCTAGGAATGCAACTGACTCAAGCCAAAACTCACACTTTGAGAACTTGGCATAAAGCCGATGATCTCTCAAAGTCTGGAGTATAACCCTCAAGTGCTGCTCATGCTCATCTCTACTACGCGAGTATACAAGATGTCGTCTATAAAAACTATCACGAATGAGTCCAAATACGGGCCAAGAACCATGTGCATCAAGTTCATAAAGGCTGCGGGGGCATTAGTCAACCCAAAAGACATCACCAGGAACTCATAATGGCCATAACGTGTCCTGAATGCTGTCTTAGGGATGTCCTCCGCCCTAATCCTCAACTGATGGTAGCCAGACCTCAAATCAATCTTCGAAAACACGACTGAACCCTGAAGCTGGTCAAACAAATCATCAATCCTCGGCAACGGATACCTATTCTTCACTGTCACCCTATTCAGCTGCCGATAATCAATACACATGCGCATCGACCCATCCTTCTTCTTCACGAAGAGAACAGGAGCACCCCAAGGTGACACACTAGGTCTAATAAACCCCTTAGCTAACAGATCCTGGAGCTGCTCCTTAAGCTCCCTCAACTCAGCAGGAGCCATACGGTAAGGAGAAATAGAAATGGGCCTAGTGCCCGGCTCTAACTCAATAGCAAAATCAATATCTCTCTCAGGTGGAAGGCCTGGCAGGTCGGTAGGAAATACATCGAGGAAGTCTCTAACCACAGGAACAGACTCAGGGGAAGTGGGGTCAGCACTAACATCTCGGACATATGCTAGATAAGCTAAACACCCACGGGAAATCAACTTTTTAGCTCGAAGACAAGAGATGATCCCAGATGGTGCATGGCTAACAGAACCCTGCCACACAACCGGGGATACACCGGGCACGGCTATGGTAATGGTCTTGGCATAACAATCCAAAACCACACGATGAGGGGATAACCAGTCCATGCCCAGTATCACATCAAAATCCAGCATATCAAGAATCATCAAATCACCCCAAGTCTCTGAATCACCAATAGATAACACACAGGATCTCACAATCCGATCCACTACTAAAGAATCTCCTACTGGGGTCGAAACAGAAACAGGAACAGATAATGGCTCACTAGCCAACCCCAAACAAGGCACAAAGTAGGCAGATACATATGAACAAGTGGATCCAGGATCAAATAAAGCCATAGCAGACTGATGGCACACAGAAATCGTACCTGTAATCACAGCATCTGAGGCCTCTGCCTCTGGTCTCCTAGGGACCGCATAAAACTGACGACGACCTCCACCTGCCCGACCGCCATCCCTACCACCTGCTCTACCGCGTGGCGCACCACCTCTAATCTGACGACCACCCCCTCTAGCAGGGGGCTGAACTGCCCGTAAAGGCTCGGCTAACTGAACTGTACCCTGCTGAGGGCAATCTTTAGCAAAATGACCCATCGCACCACAAGTAAAACAAGCCCCTAACGGCCTACTCTGTCGAGATGAACCCGCAAATCCCGAATGACCACCACGACCTGATGCCCCAGAAACTGTACCCCTCGAAGACTGGTCGCTATAGCCCTGATGGCTGCCCTGACCCTGCTCGAACTGGGTACTACCGAAAGTCTGAAGGGAAGCCTGAACCGGTCGGCTGGACTGACCCTGGTACTGCTGTGGCTGATAACTCTGACTCCACTGGCCAGGACCTCTACCGCCATATCTGGGACCACTATAAACACCCTGATGTCGAGGCCTCTTATCTCTGGACCCCTGATCATGTCGCTGTAGGTCCTCCACGGTGCGGGCATAGTCTACAATAGCCTGGAATGACCGACCGCTGGCAATCAATATCTCAGCTGGCTGCCTGATCTCTGGCCTCAAACCCCATACAAATCTACGAATCCTATCAGCCTCGGTGGGAATGATCATAGCTCCGAACGGTGCTAGCTGATGAAAATGGGTCTCATACTCCGAGATAGTCATAGATCCCTGCACAAGGTGAGTGAACTGCTCCCTGCGACGCTCCCGATCACTCTGGGGTAGGAACTTGGCCATAAAGGCCTCGTAAAACTCAGACCAGGTCAAAGGAGGTGACGACAGTGGTCTACAAGCAACCTGAGCCCTCCACCATAACTTCGCTGGGCCCTCCAACTGGTAGGTAGTATAATCAACCCCGTGAGTCTCCAATAAACCCAGATGATGCAACATCTCCTCACAGGTGGTAATGAAGTCATGTGGATCCTGTCCAGAAGTATCCGCAAATCTCGGAGGTGCTAACCTCAAAAATCTGCCCAACGCCTTCTGCTCTGTCTCTGTCATAACTGGGCGAGAAGCAAGAGGCTGTGCAACAGATGGAACTGGAATGACCTCCGCACGGGGAGCCATAGTAGCAGGCTGCGCTCCTGAGCTCTGTGCATCCAGGGCTTCCCCCTGAGCGGATGTCTGCGCTACCTCAGAAGGCCGCTCTCCAATCACACCCAAAAGCTGCAATAGTAATCCCCGAATATCTGGAGACGGAGCTGTGGGTGGAGCTGGCACAGAAGTGGGCACTGGAGCTGGTACCGAAGCTGACGGTACCTGGGCTGCCCCCTGAACCACATGCTGCTCGGGCTCTATCTCCATGCTAGCAGCTCTAGCAGGTGCCACTGTTCGAGGGCGTCCTCGACCCCTAGCTGGAGTGGGAGGCTCATCCTCGCGTGCTGCCGATGATCTCGTACGAACCATCTGCGGAAGAATGAAGTGGAATAAATGAGATCTCCAGAAACTTCAAGGGTAGTACGCACGACACATAAGCAATGAAAGAGTCAAATTTCCTAAAATGCCACCGTAGCCTCCCAAGGATTGAGTACGGACGTCTCCGCCCCGATCCGCAGGACTCTACTAGACATTGGCTCCTATACTGATGACACAGGTGAACCTAAAGCTCTGA
>QJPP01006236.1:0-20921 GCA_003996215.1 Jaltomata sinuosa
GAAAGCGGGTGTACCAAGTTGACTAGATGACTAGGGATGCATATCCAATGGGGCTTTAGTTATGGGATAGGGTGATTATCAATTCATACTTATTTTTTCTTAATGACATGAATAGCATTGGTCATAGGTAAGAGTTACTTATCTCTCGATCAACAATCTTATATCCGATGATCTCGGGTAGAGCATCATCGGTTTGATCAATAAACAACTAATCTAAGCTTGGGGAGGTCACACTATCTCTAGCTTAGACCCTTAAATTGGTGATTTCGTCGATAAGAGATATCTCTAGCCTCAAATCTGAGTGGAATCTCAAGTTCCTACTAGTAGTTTCACATCCGAAGCCATGAAATCCTTTCTCAAGCAATTACATAGTCAAGTAATGAAAATTAATGTTTGCAACCATCAAATTTTGGATTAAAACTTGGTGAAATTACTAGACCCATGTCAATTAAGCATTTATAAGAAAGAATAAATAACACCCACACACATTTATTAAGCACCCATCATCAATGCACCCCTAGACAAGAGAATTTAGCCACTCATAGCAAGAGAGAAAGAGATACCAACTGGGTAATTCAAAATCTCTTCCATTAGACCTGAATCTCAAGTTCTAGATTCAACTTGAGCACACAAGTGTTAACCAAGAGAATTAGATTGAAACCCTCTTCTCAATAGAGGTGAAAGAATTAGTCTCCAAGCAAAAATCTCTACATAATATTTTGGAATGATGAAAGTTATTTACAATTGTGCCTAAATAGGCCTTTTATAGTTTCCCAAAATGTCACTAAAAATTAGGACAAAAATGCCCTTCGGGAGGTGTGCGGTGCGATGAGTGGTTCGCATGTTGTGAAGTGCGCATCGCGCACTGCCTTCAGTTGAACTAGTGACTTCAGCTATCTTTGGGAGCTCCGTATGAAGGTGGTGCGGTTCGCACCTTGAGATGTGCGCATCGTACAACGACCGCACCTCTTAACAAACTTTTCGGTGACTTTTTCAGCTCTATGCAGAGGAGGTGCAGTTCACACCTCGGCTTGTGCGTGTCGCACGACCGCCACATCTCTAGTCAGAATCTTCAGCTTTTTCGAACACTTCACACTTCATTCCTTTTGAGCTTTTTTTGGGTCCATTTCCTTGTTTATCATCATCTATCAAAAGTACCTGCATAGACATCAATAAAGGCCATAAGAACCTCTAAATCTATTCAAAATGTAGCAATAATTCATGGATATAGGCTCAATAAGTTGGTAGATTACCGACTTATCAAACCCCCAAATTTGAACTATTGCTTGTCCTCAAGCAAGATACTCACAGGGTAAGGAATGAATTATGCTCTAGGCTCAATCTAGGCACAAATTCAAGGCAATTGATTATTTCAAAACATTTTCCAAAAGGACATCATTTCTCATTCAAAATCAAGGGAATTTTTGCCATTCAAAACAAGACATTTAAGCTTCTCAAGTCATTGGCATGGACCGTCAAGGTTTGCCTCGAGATTTGCCACACAACCTGTCTCATTCATTCCTCGCAATTGAAATAGAGACTCTATGTTTCAATTTGAGTGCATGATGCCACTCACCATAAGAGAGAATCCCACTCACAATCATTCAATTCACAAAACACGGGATTATATGAGAACCAAGAAGACTCTCACTCTCTCAAGGAAGTTCAAGTGCATACACATCGAACCATAGGCTTGCCCTTCATGTGTATCACCAATAATGTAGGGTAGCCAAGCTCGGAATCACTAAGGAATTACGGGTTACGATGTTGGCTAGGGCTAAGGTAAGGATATCATTTGGTTCAAGTGACTACACCTCCCTAATGCTCTTTGTTCTCATTTTGAACACCGCTCACATTTTCCAATTTCAACTTCACCTTATTTCTCCCTCACACAACCCAAGATTTCTCTTTTTTACTCATGATCATTTAGACTCCTTATACCACCTTCACTTGGTAGCACCTATTTTTGCTTTTCAATTTGCTCATTGGATTGATCTTTTGGAGCAATTTTCATTTGTAATTAAGGTGCTACCTTGCACTTGAAGTGCACTTCTTTTTTTCTCCTCATTTGATTACATTCACCCCCAAACTTAGGTATTTGCCTATGTTATCTTTTGTTTCCCCCCCAAACTTAGGCTTTTAGACTATATTTTATTTTAAAGCAATTAGGGAGGATGAGTGCCAAAATAGAGGTTCCAAAAAGGTCAAGGTGTTACAAGGTGCCAAAGAACGGTCACAAGCTCAAAAGGGGTTCACTAGGATTTGATGTCGTGGGAAGTCATTTGGGCGAAGTGGCTATCAAAAAGGGCCTAAGGTCATCTTCCAAGCTCGGTCACACCTAGAATTTTGCCTTGAATCACATTTGGGACAAGTTCTAGATGACACTTATGCACAATAATCAAGGTAAAGCCTGATACACCCAAATTACACTTCAATTAAGAAGCGCAAGCGGTCGTTGTCAAATATAGAACCCAACCAAGGTTGGGTCGATCCCACAGGGAATAAAGTGTAAATTAAGTCGTTAGTAACTTAGTTGACTAGTAATCGATAGTTTCCGGTAATTTGGAGGGGGTTTATAATTATCAACTTTCAAACAATTTAAATAACAATCAATGAATTTTCAAGAGTTTAGAATCAATATGAGAAGTGAACTAGGGAAGTGTTCACCATGGCATCGTAATAATTTCGATTTAAAGCTTAGTCGGGTTCTTTCCATATGTCTATCACGATGTGATTGAATTCATGTTATCATCTAAGCATTTCTCAACCAAATAGACGAATTTCCTTTCCAATTCTCTCGAACTTGAAAAGGTAAAATTTCTCATTTCAATCCAAAACATCAAGTAGATCAATCTTGTTAAAGCATTAATCATAAGATGAGAGTTAAAAGTCTCGAATCCTAGTTGTTAATCAAATTTACCCGATTTTAATCTCTTAGTTCAAGCAAATTAAACCTAGGCATGTCCTAATGTTTGAAACCATTAGAAAATGTTAATAACACATGATTAACAACGTGAACAACATATAAATCAAACCCAACACTACCCGGAATCTATATTGTTACGTTTGCCATGGCTCCCACAACCCTAGTTGTGGGAAGTTAGCTACTCATGCTAGTAAAACGAAGTAAAGAAATAATAGTATTCATATGAGAAGAAGGAATTCTTACAATAGAAAATTATTACTTGACTTTGAACTTCGTAGAATCCAAGCACCAATGGTGAAAATCCCAAGGAAGAAGACAAAGATATTGTTTTATTCATTCTTTTCTCTCAAAGTTGTCCTCAAAAATACGTTACAAGTGTCGGATGATCAATGCTAAAAATAACCCTAACACTGGGTATTTATATTAGTCCAGAAAAAATAAAGTTCCATAAATAAAATCGGAATCCCGCTTTTGACTTTGACGGCTTCACCCGATGGGCCGTTAAGCATGTGACTGGCCGTCAGATGAACCGTCACCCTTAGGTAGTGGAAGAATTCGACTGTCAAAGCTTGACGGCTTCCTTGATTGTCCGTCAGGTCTGTGATGAGATATCACTCCATCCGTCACCACTATCCAGTGCATGATCTCCATTTGCTCTCACTTGACAGCTTGGCTGATGGTCAGTCACAGGTGTGACGACCCGTCAAGCCATCCGTCGCCACTATCCAGTGAACTTTTAGTTGCTGCCAGGTTTGGTGGCTTGGCTGACGGTCAGTCACATGTGTGACGACCCATCATGCCAAGCGTCACCCCTATCCAGTGGGGTTCTTTGAGCCTATTTTCTTGTTTTTCTATCTTTGTCTCCTTTTCCTGCAAATACAACATAAAACATCAAAAAAATCACAAGGGTTGCTTAAAAACTTGCGAGTATTCTTAGTTTAAGGCGTTAAATATGCCGTAGAATCCCGGCACATCAACACCCTCAACTTAAGATGTTCGCTTGTCCTCAAGCAACATGACAACAAGAAAAAAACTGACGACTCAACTAAGACACTACAAAACATGTTTCTAGCAACCATGGCCAATCAATGATTTAAGCAATCCAAACCAAGCTCCCCCGATACTACAAAAAAATGTTCAGAAAAGCTAACTCGTTAGGATCCAAAAGTGTCAATCCGATGTGAACGAGCACTCTACATATGCATGAGCTGTTATCCCAACAATCAGAAAGTAATATTGAAATCCCGATGCCCTCACTACAAGGAAGTCCCACACACAGAGTTTTGGGACTAAGTAAGGCACTCACACTCACAAATGAATTCAAACAATGCACATGCGATGCCATAGGCTTGCCCTTACTATTCTATTTCCATTGTTCAGAAATTTTCCCAGGATCACTACAGGACTTATTTCGACTTGTAACGAGGCTTTGGGTGTAGGTAGGGTACATTTAGGGATTAGTGACTAAGCCCTCCTTGGAATCGCTGACCTACCATTTTCAATAAACTATCTCCTCCAACCTTATTCGCCTTTTATCCCCTTCTTTCTAGCAACGGATGCGGCCTTTACATTTTGACTTTTTTTTCTTTTTAGGAACGCACCCGCACTTTTCCATTCTATCCACAACAAGTCTTTTCCCCCTTATTTTTCTTCTTATCAATTTTCCTCTACAGTAGCCACCCTCAACATAGGCTATTTGCCTGAGTTGAGGTGCACAATGTCCAAGGAAGGACTAGGGCCAAAATAGGGATTCTAAAATTAAAAAGGGACGGTGATAGGGTGTAGAAAGAACGGGGTCAATCAAGGCTCAAACAGGGATCATTAACATTTGGGCGGTCTTTTGGGATAAGTGGACTACACACAAAAAGGGCCTGTGATCCTTTCCTAAGAAACTAGCTTTCAACTTCAACGAAATAGACCGGGAAAGTTCTAGATGCATGCACAGAGTAAGAATTTCAAGAAAAAGCTCACACACACTTCGCATCAGGAAACCATACCATTACCAATCATTGAAAAAAAAGTTCAGCCTAAACAAGATCATTCTTCGCACATGCATACAAAGACACTCAAGGATCCATAACAGTTAATTTTCCATACACAAGTACAAAAAGCAACTTTTTCGGAGGGGACTCCTTTTTATTTTAACCATTCACGACCATGCTTGCTACAACATCACACAACTAAACCAAAATAAAAACAAAACAACCTAAACATGCTGGTTCTACTAAATAGCACACCGATGGAAAAGAAACATGGCAAAAAAGAATATTCGGTTGTGATACCCCTACCCCCAACAAAAGAAATCTAGCATTGTCCCTGATGCTCATCAAGTCAGAAATACAGAACAAAGGAATAGGGATACCTGTGAAGCCTAGGCTTCGGGTTCTGGAATAGTGTCGACCGGCGTACTCAGCTCCTCAACAACCGGAGTCTCTCCAGACTCTGGTACTGCACTAGATGATGCCCCAGCTGCTTGGGCATGCACTCTTTCCTGTCGTAGCTGCTCTTCTACCACCGACCGCCGCTTTGTGACCTCTAACTCTTCCTCCTCTTCTTTCTGTGCTTTCTCTTTTCGACTTCTTTACAACACTTTCACCTGCTTGGGGTTCATTAATTCTCAGTGGCCGACCCATCAAATCTACTATCGTGGTTTCCTTTTCCAAGTCCACAAAATTTGAAGTCTCATCATAAGGCGCTTTTTCTTGCTTGAGGGCGGTGATTTCATTCTTTACCTTCTTCAGTGCCACATCAAATCTTTCCAGGTCTGGGATGCTCATTTTATTTAGCCTTGCATTCATCCGAGTTTCCATAGCATCGACCCTTGAACGCAGCCCCTCAAATGGCTTCAGAGCCTTCCGTATTGCTTCATCAATGGTGGGTTTGAACAAGTCCGTCCAATCGGCAATTTGCTTATCCATCTGTTTCTGCTTCTGCACCATTTTAGCAAAAATTCAGGGATTCATGTGATATTTTGGTGGTAGAGGAGGCCTTGCTACAGTGACAGAGCTTTCGACAGTAGCTCTAGTTGTTTGTGAAGTCTTCGAATCAAACACCACAAGTGGCATTTGTGTGCCTGATGGAGTATCGGTCGCCTCGGAGGTTGTTGTGGTTGGTTCCTCAAAAATCTGAGGCTTATGAATCCTCATGTCAAACATAGTGTCATCATTTGATTTGTCAATATTTTGCTTGGATGACGCTATCACTTGATCATCAATACCATCCAATATCGGTACCTCCACATGCCTGCATAACTAAGTAACCAGACACGGGAATGACAAAGAAGAAGTGGTTTTCATGGCCCTGGTCCACATTTCGTCTGCAGTTATCATTCCAAAATTTATGACATACCCATCTATCAAACATGCCACTAGGATGGCTCTTCCCTCATCCAGATTAGCATCTCCACTTGTAGGAAAGAGCCTGTATCACACAACAGCCCACCAAAACTTTGTTACGAAGCTCAGTGATTGCTTCGATATCCGTCCCCTCTGAGTTAGCCAAGATGGTGAGCCATCAGTCAATGTCTGTGCTAACCATGGTATCTGCGAGTATGTGTTGGCAATATTGTCATGAAACTCTGGCATATCAGGTGGAGGAATGTATTCAGGGTCGAAAAGGACTCTGTTAATCGTCTCTCGGGAGATGTCTACTTGTTTACCCCAAACCGGAACCCTGTACTACCTTGGTGCTGATTTAACCCCTTTTCTTTCTCGCATTTGCTCTCAAACACCAAATAGTTGGCATAGAATTCCCGGACTAGTTTTGGATAATAGAATCCCAGAGGTGTGCTCATCCACTCAAGCTGGTACCTCTGAAACTGTGTCTGAAGAACTAGATATTCTGGTAGATTCGTGGTAAAGATTTGCACTTCCTCAGTTATCGGTCTTTTGTGGCTCCTTGATTTTGTTTTGGTAAGACCGTCAAGATAGTGCTTTCGGGCACCCTCAAGTACCCACCGGATTGATTCTCTATCAATGGGTGCCCTCTCTGCATTTTTAGTGGCCTCAGTACCACTTACATCTTCCGGACTGGAGCTGGAGCTACCACTTTCTTCAGATCCACTATCACTCCCCGACCTATTGCTAGATGACCTACTCTCCTCCTCAGATGGAAGACTTGGGTGTTTCTTCATTTGGATAGCCTAGTCTGGTAGGCCGGGGATTCAATTGCTTCTTTTTTGCTACCCGATTCATCTACTAGGGTCCGAGTGGTAGCGGCTCTTTCTTTCCTTTTTTGAGCTTGACCGCGAGGTGGTTGTTGTTTGGGAGCCATGTACCTTCATGAGAACAAGTTAGAACACATGAGAATGGGAAAACACCAAGCAAGCGCCACTGTTTTGGAGTGACGGTTTGGGTGACGGTCAGTCATAGGGGTGACCAACCGTCACACCAGCCGTCACTCTTAGACAGTGAAATTGTCCATTGTTGATGACTTGGCTGACGGTTAGTCACATGTGTGACGTCCCGTCATGCCAACCTCAGACTGAGACAGTGTAAGGTAAGGTTTTTTTTTTGTTATGGCAGTTTGCTTGACGAGTCATTTCTTGACGAGTCGTCACCAATGTGGTGGCTCGTCGCGGCAACCGTCACTGTTACACAGTGAATGTTTTACTCCCTTTGGGACATTTCGTCGAACACTTTGTGTTCAATTAGTGGTTTTCCCATTCTTTGTGGGATTTGATTTCACAAAGTCACCACCCATCATCTATTTAATCCCATGGGTTACTCAAGACTTCACCCATGTCAAATTTACAATTTCAAACAACAACAACAACCACACCCAACAACATTCACATCATCACAATCCCACAAATATATAAAACCAACGATTTCCTCTTTTTATTCCGACATAATACTTAATCAATAATTCAAACGAAGAAGAGTTTAGCATCATGCCTTGGATTTGTTAGTGAGAAGAAAATTTCTATTCCTTTTTGAGTCACAAGAAACGATGGACAACACTATTCTTCGACTAAAAATTGCCGATTCTTGCATTTTGGACGACTAGCGAAAAAGGGACGATGGAGATGTGAGGTTTGCTTGGGTAAGAGAGGATTTTAATTTTAATAGAGGGTTGGAGTTAGAGAAGAGAATAGGAGTGGGAAGATGAAGGAGATGAAGGAAAGTGAAGGAACCGTTTCAATATATTAAACGAGTTTCGTTGGGGTATTAGGTGCGTAGAGGGTCGGGTTGGTTCAGGGTTTGGGGGTTTTGGGTCGGGGCGGTTCCAAATTTTAAAATAAGAAATACTTACCTGATGTGGTGACCCTTGTGACAGTCCGTCTACCACCTGGCGGCCCGTCACTTCGTGCGTCTTGCATAAACAGTGAACCCCGGTTTTTGAGTGCCTTGGTGACGACCTGGAATGACGATCCACCGCAGCTGTGATGGTCCGTCACACCCACCGTCACCACTAAATAGTGGAGATCAATATTTGCTCAACTGTGATGGTTTGTGTGGTGGTCCGTCACTCAGTTGACGACCCACCAAAAGGACCCGTCACTCATAAACAAAACACACTTTTATTTCCACCTTTTTGTACCTGCACACTCAACGCAAAATTAACCAATTCTAATAAAACAAATTTTCCTAAGATCATAGTACAACAAAAAATTATGGGTTGCCTCCAATCCAATGCCTGATTTAACATCACGGCACGACGCGGGTATCTTGATTACTCAGACTTCATCAAGATACACCAAAGACAGACTATTTACCTCCTCTGGGAGGCCCATATATTGCTTCACCCTTTGCCCATTGGCTTTAAACAACTCACCACCCTTATTTTCGAGTTCAACCACGCCGGATGGAAATACTTGGTGTACTTTGAATGGACCGGACCATTTGGATTTGAGTTTTCTGGGAAATAATTTGAACCTAGAGTTGAACAGCAACACCAAGTTCCCAACTTTGAACTCCCTTTTCTCAATACTTCGGTCATGGTATAGCTTCATTCGCTCCTTGTAGAGAGTGGATCTCTCATATGCTCGCAATCGGAACTCATCCATCTCATTCAATTGTTCCAACCTTAGTTCCGATGCATCTTTCCAAATGAGATTCAACTTTTTGAGCACCCTAAGGTCTTTGTGCTCAAGTTCCACGGGCAAGTGACACGCTTTACCAAAAACAAGTTGGTAAGGAGACATACCTATTGGTGTTTTGAATGCTGTTCGGTACGCCCAGAGTGCATCATCCAGCTTATTTGCCCAATCTCGCTGGTTCACATTCACAGACTTTGCCAATATCTCTTTAATTTCATAGTTCGACACTTCAACTTGTCCACTTGTTTAGGGTTGATAAGGTGTGGCTACTTTGTGTTGCTTCACCCCATACTTTGCTAGAGCATCCCGGAACACCTTATTATAAAAATGTGACCCTTCATCACTTATGATCGTGCGAGGGGTGCCAAACCGAGCAAATATGTTTCTTTTCATAAAAGCTACCACACTCTTCCCTTCGTTATCGGCCAAAGCAACCGCCTCTACCCACTTTGAAACATAATCAACTGCTATCAAGATGTAACGGTTCCCATAAGAACTATCAAAAGGGACCATGAAATCTATCCCCCATACGTTGAACAACTCAACCTCCAGAATAGTAGACATTGGCAATTCTTGTCGACGAGAGATTGCTCCTCTTCTTTGGAATTGATCACAGGATTTGGCAAATTCATATGAATCTTTCTGAATTGTTGGCCAATAATAACCACACTGTAAGATTTTTCAGGCAGTTCGATCACCCGCATGATTCCCTCCAACTGGGGACGAATGACAAGCTTGCAAGATGCTTGTCATTTCCACCTCTGGTACACATCTCCTTACAATATTGTCAGCACACCACCAGAATAAATACGGCTCATCCCAGAAAAACTTACTTGCATCATGGAGGAATTTCTTTCTCTGTTGGAAGTTCAAATCTTCCGGCATCCTGTCACTCACCACATAATTTGCGAATCGGCATACCAAGGCACCATATCAAGTGATGCAGCCAATACATGCTCATCCGGAAATGCATCATCAATCTCCAGTTCATCTACTACTTTCTCTTCACTCTCAAGTCTGGACAGATGATCCGCCACTTGGTTTTCACAACCTTTACAATCTTTGACTTCAAAGTCAAATTCCTGCAACAATAACACCCATCGGATTAGTTGAGGGTTTGCATCCTTCTTGGCCATTAAATACCTCAAGGCTGCATGATCTGTGTGCACCACCACTTTTGTACCAAGTGAGTACGCTCTGAATTTCTCAAAAGCATATACAACAACTAGTAGCTCCTGTTCTGTCACCGTGTAGTTCTTTTGCGCCCTATTCAATGCCTTACTAGAATAATAAATGGGGTGAAAAAGTTTGTATCGCTTCTGTCCTAGAACAACTCCGAGTGCAACACCACTTGCATCGCACATTACCTCGAATGGTTTGGACCAATCCAGGGCAATTATAATAGGAGCAACCACTAACTTTTCTTTCAGGCACTCAAACGCCTTCAAACACTCAGCATCAAATACAAACTTAGTCTCTTTTTCAAGCAACCTGCATAAAGGGTTAGCAATCTTAGAGAAATCTTTAATGAATCTTTGGTAGAATCCGGCATGACTAAGAAAGCTCCTCACACCCTTTACTGAGATGGGTGGAGGTAGTTTCTCGATGACTTCTATCTTGGCTCTATCCACCTCTAGACCTATCACAGATATCTTGTTCCCCAATACAATGCCTTCCTTCACCATGAAATGGCACTTCTCCCAATTCAGCACGAGGTTTGACTCTTCACACCTTTGCAATACCTAACCCATATAAGTCAAGCAATCTTCAAATGCATCACCCACCACAGAGAAGTCATCCATGAGGACTTCCAATGTGTCCTCAACCATATCAGAAAAGATAGATATCATGCATCTTTGGAATGTTGCAGGAGCATTGCAAAGACCAAAGGGCATGCGTCTAAAAGCAAATGTATCGTAGGGGTAGGTGAAAGTGGTTTTCTCCTGATCTTACAGGGCGATAGATATTTGGTTGTACCTCGAATATCCATCCAAAAAGCAGTACCAACCCCTGCCAGCTAATCTATCCAACATCTGATCCATAAAGGGCATGGGGAAATGATCACGGAGAGTCCAGGAGTTGAGCTTTCGATAATCCATACAGACTCTCCACCCCGTGACAGGTCTTAATGGAATCAGCTTATTTTTTTCATTAGCTACCACAGTCATCCCTCCATTCTTAGGAACACATTACACCGGGCTTTCCTATTTGCTATCAAAAATTGGGTAAACCACTCCAGTATCGAGTCATTTGATGATTTCTTTCTTCACCATCTCTTGCATTGACAAATTCAGTCTCCGCTGGTGTTCAGTGGTGGGAGTGCAATTTTTTTCTAACTATATCTTATGAGTACAAATACTTGGCGGGATGCCAATAGTATCCGCAATAGTCCAGCCGATTGCTCTCTTGTATCTCCTTAGTATGGACAGTAAAGCTTCAACTTGTGTTTCCACAAGGTCTGCCACAATGATCACATGTAAGGTATCTTTATCACCTAAAAATGCATACCTCAAATGGCCTGGCAACTTTTTCAACTCTAACACCGGCGCCTCCTCAATAGAAGGCTTTGCAGGAGGTGTCGGCCTGTTCTTCAAGTCAAGATCTAATTTCTTTGGGGCGTAAGAATATGACCCCATTCAAATAAGAGCAGTAACAATTTCTTCATAATCTTCGATGTAATCACCATCGAAGTTCATCATAATCGCTGCCAACGTCTCTACATCAAATCTCTCTTCAACATAAACAGTCACATCAAATTCGGTAACAACATCAATAACCGAGACAATATTCATGTCCCTCGGTTGCTTCATTGACTTGCACACGTTAAACTTTACTATTTCATCATTCAACCTGAAAGTCAAATCATTGCTCTCCATATCTACTAATACTCTTTCGGTTTCCAAGAAGGGTCATCCCATAATAATAGGGACTTCAAAGTCCATTTCGCAGTCCAAAATCACGAAGTCTGCCGGAAAGATGAACTTTCCCACCTTCACAAGTAGATCATACAAAATGCCCACCAGTCGTTTAACTGATCTATCAGCCATCAACAATCTCATAGTCATCGGTTTGGGGGCTCCTAAGCCCAACTGCCGGTAGATAGTCAACGGCATCAAGTTTATGCTAGCCCACAAGTCACAAAGAGCTTTTGCAAAATTAAACTCCCCGATGGTGCAAGGAATAATGAATGGACCCGGGTCTTCTTTCTTTTGGACTAGTGACCTTGATGAAATGTCACTACAATGGTGGAGGTTGTCTTCTAGTTCAAAACTTACCAACCTCTTCTTTGTGATCAAGTCCTTCATGAACTTGGCATAACCGGGCATTTGTTCAAGCCCATCCACCAGAGGGATATTCACAGAGATCTTCTTGAGCATGGTGATAAACTTATGGAATTTCCCGTCTTCCACCTTTTTTTTGATCCTATGAGGGAAATGAGGAGGCTTTGGCATTTGTTTTGGAAGTTTTTCAACTTCCTTGCTCTTCTCCGTGAGCAATTTAGAATCATCCTCTACCAAAGTGGGTTTTTCAACATGAACACCCACACCCTCATCACTCACCTTTTCATCATTAATAAGCTCATCTTCGTCAATAAAATCATCTTTCTTCTTTTGAATTACCGAATATGATTCCGGTAATATCTTACTGCTTCTTGTGGTGATCGCCATACAATTCCCGTCGTTCCTCGAGTTTTGAATTGTGTCACTCGGCAATGTACTAGCTTTTCTTTGATTCAGAGACGTCAAGATTTGACTCATTTGTTGCTCTAACTGCTTGATTGAGGTGGAATGAGAATCCACCAACTGACTCATTGATGATAATTCAGATTTCATTTCCTTGACTCCGGAGTCAGTAGATTCCACCTTCAACAACATCTTTGCCATCATATTCCCCAATTTGGACGTCCCTGTCTCATTGGTAGCTCTTTCCCGATTACTAGGTGGTACGTACAACCCACCTCTATCGGTTTTATTCTTCCAGTTCCCCTGATCACGATCTCTGTAGCCAGCTTTTTCATAGTAGTTATCCTTCTGATAGTTCTGACCTTGGTTTCCCTAGCCATTGGCCTGGAAACCCCCCAAATAATTAGCCTTCTCCTCATATTCAGACTCTGCTGCTCTACCTTGGGAACCCACAACTTTCACTTTCTCCATACCTCCTGACAACAAATGTTTTGTCAGTAGGTCCATTTGCATTTTCAGATGAGCCATATCTTGGTCCCGCTCTTCCTCTTTCCTGCGCTGCTCCACTGGCATATCGACTACATAAGTGATAGCAGGTACCTCTGTATCCCGTGTATGCTAGGCCCTATTGGTTTTAGTGACCCGGTCCAAAATAGCTGTGGTATCGATAAATGTAAGACCCATAAATTCTCCACCTGCTGCATTATCCAGTGTCGGCTTGGTAGCCGAATTCAGTGCCCTATAGAATGTCTGCATTAGGAAATTGTTGGTCAACTGATGGTTCGGGAATTATCTCAGCTTCTTCTTGAACCGCAACCAAGTCTCACGTAAAGCCTCATGAGGTTGTTGTCTGAAGTTGTTAATTTCATCCCTAAACTATATCATCCTAGAGGGAGGAAAAAACCTTTCTAGGAAAGCTCCTTTAAACTCTCCCCAGGTTGTAATAGAGTCAGGGGTTAGTTCTGTCAACCACAATACTGCCTCATCAGACAGAGACAACGGGAACAACCTGAGCCTGATCGCTTTCTGACACACTCTAGGAAATTTGAATGACTTACAGATACCCACAAAATTCATCAGGTGTCAGTTTGGATCATCACCAGCAACACCACGGAACAGTCCCTTTAAGTTTAACAGCTGAATCATCATGCTAGTAATGTTGAACTTAGCTCCAGGTGATAGCTGAGGAAGAACAATGGATCCATAGCACCAACTCCATCCAAGTTGATATCCTCATCATCATCCAAAGCATACTGCCTTGGTTGCTGTCGACCTCTACCTCACTGTTTTTGGCCTCTGATCGGCTGGAGCATTATTGTTAACATCATCCCCCGGTCTGCCATTACCCACTACAGTCTCATCATCCAACCCAACATCATCCTCAATATCATTAGCATTCAAGTGTTGTTGGGCATGCTGAGCTGTAGTGAGTCTCGCTGCCTCTTGTTGTTGTGCATTCATGTTTCGCCTTAACGTTCTAGCAAGCTCGGGATCGCAAGGTACTATTAGTTCACCCGAGTGTTGGGTATGTGTCATGCACAACTATGTACCCTGTAAAAATAAAACAATAACAACAAATAAAAGTAAGTCAGGAAAGTATGACTAAGAGTCAACCAAACACACCGGACTTAATGAACAACCGTATTCCCCGGCAATGGCGCTAAAATTTGATACGCCCAAATTACACTTCAATTAAGAAGCGCAAGCGGTCGTTGTCAAATATAGAACCCAACAAAGGTTGGGCATCCCACAGGGAATAAAGTATAAATTAAGTCGTTAGTAACTTAGTTGACTAGTAATCGATAGTTTTCGGTAATTTGGGGGGGTTATAATTATCAACTTTCAAACAATTTAAATAACAATCAACGAATTTTCAAGAGTTTAGAATCAATATGAGAAGTGAACTAGGGAAGTGTTCACCATGGCATCGTAACAATCTCGATTTAAAGCTTAGTCGGGTTCTTTCCATATGTCTATCACGATGTGATTGAATTCATGTTATCATCTAAGCGTTTCTCAACCAAATAGACGAATTTACTTTCCAATTCTCTCGAACTTGAAAAGGTAAAATTTCTCATTTCAATCCAAAACATCAAGTACATCAATCTTGCTAAAGCATTAATCATAAGACGAGAGTTAAAAGTCTCGAATCCTCATTGTTAATCAAATTTACCCGGTTTTAATCTCTTAGTTCAAGCAAATTAAACCTTGGCATGTCCTAATGTTTGAAACCATTAGAAAACATTAATAACACATGATTAACAATGTGAACAACATATAAATCAAACCCAACACTACCCGGAATCTATATTGTTACTTTTGCCATGGCTCCCACAACCCTAGTTATGGGAAGTTAGCCACTCATGCTAGTAAAATGAAGTAAAGAAATAATAGTATTCATATGAGAAGAAGGAATTCTTACAATAGAAAATTATTACTTGACTTTGAACTTCGTAGAATCCAAGCACCTATGGTGAAAATCCCAAGGAAGAAGACAAAGATATTGTTTTATTCGTTCTTTTTTCTCAAAGTTGTCCTCAAAAATACGTTACAAGTGTCGGATGATCGATGCTAAAAAGAACCCTAATACTGGGTATTTATATTAGTCCAGGAAAAATAAAGTTCCAAAAATAAAATCGGAATCCCGCTTTTGACTTTGAAGGCTTCACCTGACGGGCCGTCAAGCAAGTGACTGGCCGTCAGATGAACCGTCACCCTTAGGCAGTGGCTGAATTCGACTGTCAAAGCTTGACGGCTTCCCTGACAGTCCGTCAAGTCTGTGATGAGCCGTCACTCCATCCGTCGCCACTATCCAGTGCATGATCTCCATTTGCTCTCACTTGACGGCTTGGCTGATGGCCAGTCACAGGTGTGACGTCCCGTCAAGCCATCCGTCGCCACTATCTAGTGAACTTTTAGTTGCTGCCAGGTTTGGTGGCTTGGCTGACGATCAGTCACATGTGTGACGACCCGTCATGCCAAGCGTCACCCCTATCCAGTGGGGTTCTTTGAGCCTATTTTCTTGTTTTTCTATCTTTGTCTCCATTTCCTGCAAATACAACATAAAACATCAAAAAACCACAAGGGTTGCTTAAAAACTTGCGAGTACTCTTAGTTTAAGGCGTTAAATGTGCCGTAGAATCCCGGCACATCATAGCCTCACCACACAAGGCATCATGCCATAAGACCTTTTTCATTAGTCTCACAATCAATTGGGGAAAATGATTTTTGACAAGCTATTCCGAGTTCATTACACACTCGTTTGTGAGTCAATCAAGCCAAAGCGAGAGTGTGCAAGTCATGACAAGAGAATGCTTTTCCTTAAAAATTCATTTCCCTTCCTCCTTTTATTTTCAAGATAATTTGCCATGAGAAATTTTTTGGTGGGCCCATTTCGAGACAAGCAACTATAGAATCAATTCTAAACTAAAACATGGTATTTTCCCTTAAGAAAGTCTCCTCTCAATCTATCATAGGGAAACACCAACCCGGTTTGACATAGAAAAACAAAAGAAAATGATCAAAACTTTAGCTCCTTGGGAAAGAACCATGGTATTAAGAAAAATCTCAGAGTTTATTTCTAAGCTATGGTTAACAAGGATACATCCGAATTGAGCGCTCATGATTCATTTAAGACAAGCCTTGGCGTAGGCCTTTAGCACATTTGTAAAGCACGGGTAGTAAGACAATGGAGCATATAAGAACAACCCGGCAACACAATCTCAATCAATAAAAATCAATCCCCGCAAGGGCACAAATAAGCTTAAGGTAAAAACAAAACATAAAAACAAAACATAATCTAAAGGCCCGACGAGTAATAAATATCACAATCATCCAAATATGCCCAACAAGGGCCTAATGAAATCTAGTAGAATGTCAACAAGGCCCAACAAGGGGGATAAAATATCTCAAGCTCACTCACGGGCACCAACAAAAGCAAGTAAAGCCACCCCTCCCCATAAAAATAGCATTGCCCTCAATGTTAATAGCTCAATGGGGAAGAGGGTGGAAATCCTTGGAGGACTAGGCCTCATCATCATCATCATCATCATCAGCTGCTTCCTCACGAGTATTCCTTTTACTCAGACTAGCACCACCCCTTCGGGAGTCCGTATAAAGTGTGAAGTCATGCAGAACCCACTGGAATTTAGGGTTCTCATCATCATCCAACTCATAATCATCATTACCGGGCAGCTCCTCAGCTACATAGGAGGCAAACAAGTCATTCAAAGGTCCGAGAATCTTTTAAGGTGGAGGAAATGTGGTCAAATCTTCTTGCACCACCGAGGCTTTGCCTGTGGCTTTGTCAACATCTCTCCGGAGTGTTGTGATTTCCCCCTGCATAACATCAAACCTCTTACACAGTATGTTCAAGATATCCACCACCCCCTTAACTACACTCTTGACAGCCTTGTTTATCATACCGGGTATCTTAGCAGCTAGGTCAGCAAGCTGCTTCTCATGGCTATGAGTTTTATCCACCATGTATTGAAGGCTACTTTTGGTCATAGAGAGTGTTGGGGCATGTGTACGTGCCTCGGAAGTATCCCTTGAGGGGAATGAATCATCTACTCTAGTATCAAGATTATCACTCACAGCCGCCGCTGATGCCTTAGTCTTTTGCCTCTTAAATCGAGGGGCATCCCTGTCAGTTTTCTAATTAAGATCAATCACCCCCACAACATGGGTGACTTTGTCGCAACTAAGGTAGGGAATATCTACCTTGGTATACAACTTGCTAATCAACACTGGGAAAGGGAATGCATCCTTTCCCCTACGAACTTTTCTCCAGATATTCATGGCTGCAATTTCTCTAAAATTCACATGCTCTCCTGTCATGATGGCAGCAACTAGAATGGCACCCTCTTGAGTTATTTTTTGATCATTTTGAGAGGGGAGGAACCTGTTACGGACCAGATCATACCACAGTTGGGCTTCAAAGTGCAGAGGTCATCTCAGGATATCGCCCCCCATAGTGGACCAAGGAGGAACGTCTTGAGCAATGATGGAGGATGTTTCCTGATATGGCTTTGAATCAGCCATTAACTTGGCCATAACGGTTGGTTCAGGGTCAATTGGGTGTCCCCAATAGATAGCATTGCTGGCAGCGGGGGTGATGCTCACTCTCTTGCCCCTAACTATGACCGAATCCAAGTTGGGAAATTTCTCCGCAGGCTCTTTGTAGCCTTTGGAGTCCTGTGTAGCCTGATAAGCCGTAAAGAATTCCTGCACAACTTCCTCATAGTACCTACCGGGTACATCCTGAAAGGGGTGCCACTCACTTTCAACAAATTGTCGGTGCATGTTAGGTAGATCATCTCTGACCTCTCCCAAGTTAAAACTTTTCTCCTCATTGAATCCTCTATCTTTGTCCCGCTTGTAGAAGACTTTCATACCCTCTACCCCAAAGCGTAGCCTTGTTTCTTTAGCAATAGACCTTTGCCTAGGTTGGCTTCCCGTGTTTCTCCTGCGAAGACATGTTTTGCATCCATAGATTGTGAGCCAAAACACAAATAAAGCCTAAGAAGAAGTTAACAAACTACAAAGGATGAAATACAACGGACTAGAAAAACAAAGTAGGTGAATGCCGGTTTGTGCGAACCATATGCAAAATGCCCCAAAGAGAGTGCGCATTGCATGTGCTATTGCATAAGCAATTAGAAACATATAGGGATATTTTGTCGAGGTGCGAAGCTGGTGCAATTCGCACTATCAAAAGTGTGTGCTGCACCAGGCTTCGCCCCTCAGATTAGTGACCAACCTTTTCTTTTAAACATGGTGCGATGCCTCATGCGATGCGTACATCAAGATCTATGCATCTCATGCAAAGCGCACAAAGGCACAATTGGAATTTTTGGTTCCTTGTGTTCTTGTGAATTCTGCATGTGATCCGTAGAGCAAGATATGCTTAGGCACTGGGCACCCCGTAGAAACCCAGTCAACATTAAACAAGGGGGGACAAGGGATCTCGTGACCATAACTTCCAGGTACTCAGACTTCCCTGGATTTTCATTGACACCATAACAAGCAAGAAAGTAACTCAATGACTTCCCTTAAGATGGACGTTACCCCGTCTATCATCGAGAACATCAATCCCTCACTTGCACTACGGATACCCACAATTTCAGCAATAATTAACCCCCTCTCCGCATAAGATCATACACCCAAATAGAATGCCAAACAAAAACCCTGGGTATACAATCAGCAAAATTTAGCCTCCATAGATAATTTTCAATAAAAACCTTATGACAAACAACAATTTGCCCTTAAGAATGATGTCACCCAATCTATCATTAGGCCAAATCATTCGTTCATCGCAAGTGGGTTACTCATACTTCACCCCAACACATAATTTAAGGCTAAAAATCACTACCAATTAACATGTTTTAACAAAATTAAAGTTCTACCAAGTTGGAAGCAAGCAAAACCATCAATTCAACTCAAAATTGGGGGCCCAAAATTTTCATATCTCACCCAAAACCAACATGGTAATTCTACTAAGCATGCTTCATAATATGAGTTCCCAACCTTCATAAAAACAAGTATTTAACATCAGGGAACTTACCACAAGTGAAGATTATGAAGGGGGGAGTGAAAATTGAAATTTTTTGTCACTTCAACAATGGTGACCCACGAGACCTTCCCGGAGAGATGACATTGACAATAGTGATAGAGTGGTGGAGATGGTTGGATGAGAGACGAAGAAGATTTTGGGGAAGTTTGAGGGGATTGGAGAAAGTTTTGGGAGAGAATTTTGGGAGTTGGAGAGAAAAGATGGTGGAAATAAGAGAAGAGAGGCAGTTTTAAAAGAAAAAGAAGAAGAAGAGTTGGCCGAGTCATCTCCGGGTCGGGTCCGTCAATGGGTTTGGTCAATTAAAACTCAAACTTACCGCTTGTATGCCGCGATATATGATTCACACCAGAGCATGTGCGGACCGTATGTCATATCACACATGCCCACTTTTCTCCCCTGGGTATCCCCAGGGATCTGTTTCACCATGCGATGGAGGTGCGATACGCACTTGGGCTTGTGCGGTCCGCAAGGCCTAGCGCACGTTGCCTCTAAATTTTCTAATTTCCTTCAGGTATTTTGATTTGGCATGTTGTCACGACCCAATTTCTCAGTCATGATGGCACCTAAAACCCCCGATAGGTGAACCAATCCCCGTAGCCCCGAACAGTTAGTAATGGGCTACTATCTAGCAGATAAGGGAACAAGACAAATAAAATAGATAACAGGGATATAAATATATACATATGCGAAAACTAAACCAAACCCCAAGACCTGGTATCATAGTATAGAGCCAAACTACATACATGGAGTGCAAATAATCCAAAACTATATATACAGATGTCTCTGAATGGTAATAGAGTAAATGAAGCAAAAGATAAACTAAAGCTAAGCTCCGATCGCCAAGAGCTCACCCTCAGTCTGAAGTAGTCCCCAACAGATCTCCAAGCACGAATCACAACGATCTATCGGCGATGGCCCACACTAGGATCTGCACCCAAAGATGCAGGGGGTAGGGGTGAGCACCAAATGCGAAGCATAAGGTACCCAGTAGGTATCATAGGCCGACTGGGCACATATAAGATAAAAGCGCAGTAATAGACAGAATAGAAGAAAGCAGTCACAGAAATCAATGAATGGTACACAGGAACTAGCCCAGAGGGAAATCAACAGAACCACATATGAGGCTAGTAAGCAGAATATACACACCATAGGCACAGGTGAAAGTAAGAAATAACGCACCTGGGGTCCTTGCAATAACAGTGTATACAAAATAAGTTACGAAATGGACGGTATACCGGTAACCTCAAGTGTAAGAAGAAGAGAGAAAGAGTAATAATAGGCATGCTCAGAGACATGAATCCAACTCAACTAATCACACCAATCTCATACTTATCCATAATAGAGAACAATTCTATAAGTAGAAAGCAAAAGTCTACCTACAGTCCCTTGGCCGCCCATACAACCGAGGAACACAAACAAGTGAAATCAAACCCTCCGGCATCCCATACTACCGGAGCGTACAATCAGCAAACAGCAAACAAGGGTGGAACCTTGAGCCATGAATGATATGATGCATGAAGATCTCAAGTGCCATAGTATCTCTGTATGTACCTCCTCCGGCGCTGATCCGGCCCAGCAGGTAGGTTCCATGGAAGGACTCTGCCCGTATACCTCTACTCCACCGTATACCCCTCCTCCGGCATACGCAGCCCGTAGCCCCTGGCCCGGATGGCAAGGTCCATGGAGGTCCCAGACCCT